>CATIWR010024807.1:0-43732 GCA_949677035.1 Omphalea diandra
CCACCTGATGTGTAGTGAAGCATGCCACAATTGTTTGAGATCTGGTTGAAAGCTAGAAGGAGAAACCCCATGTTCATACCCTCAACAACTGGCCTCAAGCCAGTCATGGCAGCTCCAATGCCCATACCAGTGAAGGAGTTCTCAGCAATAGGAGTGTCAAGAACTCTGAGATCCCCATATTTTGTTGCCAGGCCTTTAGTCACTTTGTAAGAACCTCCATAATGACCCACATCTTCACCCATGACACAAACAGTGGGATCTCTGTCCATTTCTTCTTCCAATCCCTCCTTCAGAGCCTCAAAAAGTAGAAGTTCATGTCTGATCATAAAACACAGATCTACTTTATTTGATGTGCATATGAAAACAATAGCATCAACAAACATTAATAATCCTACACTCACTGATCTCAAGGCTAGAAAATTCAGAGATATAGCACACCCTTAAGCATGGAATAGCACAACATATCAATGTATTCACATGCACACACACACACACACACATTAGCATACTAATAGGGGTTTTGAGTGCAAATGTTGATCAGCCCATCCGACCTATCCAGGACATCCCAAATGAAGTCAGTGGTAGGACCAATAATTGGTCCACTGGCTTCGAGCTTGAATATGTCAAGACCTTTTATAATTTGGTCTCAGCAAGGAACTGGTGCTCTTTAGCCCATATAAGATGAGTCAGGTCTGGGCCACTGATCTGGTGTAAGGTAAGGGATTGTCAGACAAACTTGATGGGACTTGCACTGGGCTGGGCTCAGGCAAGCATTCATGTTTGACACTAAGCTCATATCATATAGAAAACAATCTTCAGATGACATTTAAACAATATGATGATTTCAATGGAAGAACCATTATCTAGAACTCATAAAAGCTAAGAATCACATTATTATGAATTTTGATCAGGAGATTTATCCTAGAAGAGCACAACATATAATGATTTCAAAATTTATTATGCAAAAATATGGTCTCTAAAAACCGCAGGCCTTTTAGATGCTTGCACAATCTCAAAACACTTGGCCAGGAAGATCTGTCTTTAACTGGCTAAGTGACGCTAATTATGTTTAAGTCCAATAATCGACAATATGCAGAAAGTGATGTCATAAACATCAAAGCTGCTAATTAAAAAAATACAAAAATTTCTCTTTGTTGATATTACAAATACTTAATAATCCAAAGAAAAAAAGGAAACAAAAAACTCTCAATCTGCAAAGACATAAACTTATATGCCCATTTGAAGAACAGCAATGACCAACAATATCACATTCAACAGAGGCTAACATAGATGTGCAATGACCATCAAGTTTTCAGGCAAGATCAATGAGTCCTTAGAGGGCTTTTTCCCTGGCAACATAGGCCAAAGGCAGGGTGATCCTCTATCCCCTCTTAGTTTTGTGATTGCTGTGGAATATATCATTAGGGTCTTGATGTTTAAATGCAGGGATGGTTTTATTTATCATCCCAAGTATAAGAAACTTCAGTTGCATCACTTGTGCTTTGCTGACGATTTGTTTCTGTACTGTAATGGGGATGCTACATCTGGGGGTTTAACTGCTGAGGCTTTATCTTAATTTTTTAATAATTCTGGTCTTCAAGCAAATCCATCAAAAAGCACAGTTCTCTTTGGCAAAGCAATTTTTTATCTTTTGGACTTCAAAGAAGGGACTCTTCCAGCTAGGCACCTTGGTGTACCTTTGATTTCTTCCAGGTTGTCTCAAGTTTTGTAAAGATCTCATTCTGAGAATCTCTAGCCGCATATTTGCTTGGACTGTCAAATTACTTTCTTATGCAGGAAGACTCCAACTAATCAGTTTTGTTCCTAGAAGTCTCTCAGTTGGTGCTCTATTTTTGTGATTCCTAAAGCTGTGATAAAGGAGGTTAATAGACTGTGCAGGAGTTTTTTTTTATGGAAAGGTCCTTCTGATTATAAAAGCGAGGATTGGCGGCATGGTCTGAAATCTGTAAAACTGAAAAAGAGGGTGGCTTAGATATCACGAACATTTCAATTTGAATAAAGCTGCAGTGTCTAAAATAATTTGTTGGGATCTTCTTGCCAATCAATAAATCCGTGGACTTCCTGGTTGATAGAAACTAAATTGAGAAGATTGAGATTTTGGCAACAAAGGCTTGTGATACCAGTTGGATTTGGTCTCAACTCCTGAACTGAAGGGTTGAACTCAAGCCACATGTTCAGTACCGAATTGGAAATGGAGCATACACTTACTTTTGTTATGATCCCTACTTGGACGGCTATTCCATTTTGGACAAATTACCTGAGCTAACTATGGCCAATAATGATGTTCGTAGAAAAGCAAAAGTCCAAGCTGTTTGCAGGATGTGAGAATGGAATCTACATGGCCCTCTTATCGAAGTAACTGATCAAGCTTTGGTAGTCTACCAACCATAATATAACACTTTATCCTATTAGAGAGGACAAAGTTGTACAGATTGCTACTAAGTCAGTGGCTTTTCTATCGAAAGTGCTTTGGAAGTATTGAGATGTATATCTACTAGTGTCTACTGGAGTAAACCCTTGTCGAATGCCAAGAATATTGGCTAGCAATTAAGCAAAAATTACTTACTAAATGTGTTCTATACAAGTAGGATTAAGTTTCAGATGAATCTTGTTGTTTTTCAGGTACTGCCAAGGAAGAAATTCTTCATCTCTTTTTCATATACTCTTTTGTTGCTCAAATATGGAGCAGGTTTTGCACTTCTATCTTATTTTTAAACCTCAACTTTCTTGGCTACGAGAGGTATACTAGTTTAGTTAAAAGACTGGAGGAAGAACTTGTTATGCAAGAAAAAGAAGGTTGGCCTTTACATTTACAGCCACCATCTATGATGTTTAGAGAGCTCCAAAGTTGAAGCTATTCCAGAATTGATATCCTTCAGTAAAAAAAGTTTTCAACAAATTAGAAGCATTATTTTTCTATCCTGTGGTATAGATTAAGAATTTTTTTTTTTGGGTCTGTTTTGTCGCATTCTTTGTTTATGAGAATCAGAGTGTTTACTCTGTTTTTTGGTTAAATTATATTTTGCTTAACATTGTATATGTGAGTATAAACACATTCTTTTATGATTTATCCAAAAAAGAAAGAACACTGCACCACAGAAGCAGCACAAAATCATACTATGACACCTTCAACAGAAAAGACCAAAGGTTATTAAAGAACTGTGCAGGAAAAAAAAAAAAAAACAAATAATACACAAGATTACAATACCCAGTGCACAATGAACTTAGAAAGAAATTCCTTTCTACCCTGTTGCGCCAGTTCTATTTTATGGTTTAAAGTATTATGCATGTGTATCTTTAAACTCAAACATAATTGCACAAAATGAAACCAACACCTTAAAACACGGTTTGGCATTCAAAGTAAGGAAAAAGAGCAACTATTAGGTCATACAAAAAAAAATTTCAACAATATGGATTCTTGAGAACTTCCAACATAATAACAGGTGCCCTTTAAGTTGATTAGAACATACAAAAAATCCTGCTTCCCTTTCGTTGATTAGAACATACAAAAAATCCTGCTTCCCTTTCATCCGCATAATTACTCTTTTATAAGACCCATTCACATCAATGCTTGTAGTTTCTACATTGCAAGAAAATTAAATACTCACAAATTGTAAAATGTAAAGAATTGAACAAGCTAGAGTCAAGCAACATGGTGTTATCGGAAGAGTGCAAGAAAAGGAAGGGTAAAAGAGACAGAGTTCATGGTTTAAGAGAACATATTACAATCACTGAAGAAGGTCAAAAATGTTCCAAAGAGAGGAGTCTAGTCAATTCTTTCTGAAATTCTAATCTTGAATTGGCACCCTAGTAATTTAAAACTGGATCACTATTATATCCTTTAGAAGCATCAAACAGAAAAGACCATCAAACATTAATTGGAATATAAGTGATGTGATAAGCAAGTACAACGACAAGTGAAAACGATGACACCAATGAAACAGCAAACCATTGATAAAGAACAGAAGCATACCCGGGTTTAGAAGCTGTGGAAGCAGCAGAACTATCAGTCCTCGTCTAAATAAACAACAAATAAACAAAAAGTCAGCTTCAAAAGAGAAGGATTAGTGAATAAGAAAATGAGGCAGATTAGTTAATTACAGCAACAGCATTGCTAATCAACTGCTCAGCCCTTCGATCCCTTGAATTAGAACCCAGGTTCAGGTTTGCGCTTCCATCAGATCTGACCACAAAGAAGCTCGCTTTCCTATCTGAAATGAACAAAGCAACAATACCCAATTTGTAAAAACAAATACATTAACACACAAAAATAAGCTAAACCACATTGCCGCATTAAAACCGAACCCGATAATGTTCTACGAGAGACGAGCTGCAGTTTCTTGGAATCGAAGGAACTGGACGCCGTTGCAGCTCCTAATCCCTGGAAAATTGTGGCCATTTCCGCCTTTGCTACTCAACCAGAGATAGCCGATTCAACAGATGAAGAAAGGAGAGGAAAAGATGAGAGGACACAGAAGAAGAGATGGGTTTTATAAAAGGTGAAAGGAAATGAGAATGGGCGGTGAAATTGAGGAAGCTGTGTTATAGCTTTTGGCGATTTATTTGATGTTGAGTGAACCTCACATTGTTTCCATCGCTATTTTTTCTCTCTCTTGATTGTCTGCAGCGCGCTTGCATAATGTTGTGCATGGGATGGTATACACGTTGGTTTTAAAGGGTAGTAATGTCATTTCTAGTTGTTCAGATGGTGAGGTGGGGAGTTGTGATTGGTGTTTGGATGCAGGTCTAACTTTTTATTAATGTACTTTCTATGAAGAACGTGACCTGCGTATGTCGTTGGTGAACCACTTGGACAGTTAGACCTGCCCTGAGAGCTAACAAGCAGCTCGTTGATCCTGGGGTGAGGTGGGGTGAGGCATTGGGAAGAAGAAGGTGAGCTGCGTGTGTCGTTGGCGAACCACTTGGACAGTGCCCTAAGAGCTAACAAGCAGCTTGTTGATACTGGGTTGAGGTGGGGTTCGGATATCCCGACTATAGGTCTGGCCTAGAGTTTGTAGACATGAATCTCATTTGATCAACTGCAACATCAACCATAACTAGCAGGCAAATTAGACATTATTATATGGATGAATCTCATTTGCTATAGTGTAACATCAACCATAGCTTTCAGCCAAATTAGACATTATAGTACGTAGCCCTGGGGCGCTAGCTAATGACTAACTCCTATTAATTGTGTGTTGTAGCTTTCATATAGTATCTAATCACGTGAGACAACCCTATAACATCAACCATAGCTTTCAATCAAATTAGACATTATTATACGTAGCCATAACTTTTAGCCAAATTAGACATTATTGTAACATATGAATCTCATTTGCTCAACTATAGCATCAACCATAACTTTTAGTCAAATTAGACATTATTGTACTTAGATGAATAAACTTAAGGCAAATTAGACATTATTGTAATACATGAATTTTCATAGAAATAGTATCCAATCACGTTAGACAGTCTTGTAACATCAACCATAGCTTTCAGCCAAATTAGACATTATTATACGTAGCCATAGCTTTTAGCCAAATTAGACATTATTGTAACATATGAATCTCATTTGCTCAACTGTAACATCAACCATAACTTTTAGTCAAATTAGACATTATTTTATGTAGATGAATAAACTTAAGGCAAATTAGACATTATTGTAATATATGAATTTCATTTGCTCAACTGTTACATCAACTATAGTTTTTAGTCAAATTAGGGGTGCTAGCTAAAGACTAACTCCTATTAATTGTGTGTTGTAGCTTTCATGGAAATAGTATCTAATCACTTGAGACAGTCTTGTAATATCGACCATAGTTTTCAGCCAAATTAGACATTATTGTACGTAGATAAGCAAACTTGAGCCCTCTTCCCCTGACTCCTATTAATTGTGTGTCGTAGCCTTCATACAAATAGTATCTAATCACGCGAGACGGTAAAAAAAAAAAGTTCTCTGCACCAAATCAAATAAATATATGCATTTCATTCATGAGTATAATATTAAAGCAACAACTTGTACAAGCCAACTCGAGAATACAACATTGATGCTAATATTACTTAAGCTAAAATAGATTAGACCCAGTCTCAGTATCTTAAGCCCAACTTGGCTCGTATTAACAACAATACGCATGTTATGGATCAAAATTCATGTTGCTATATGAACTTGAGTCAATACGCACCATTTTATTTAAATGTTACACACGTCATTTTTTTTTTGTTTTTAAATAAAATTGCATGTACATTAATATTGAATTACAAGTATATTGGTTGTACTTACATTGGTGTTGAACTGCATGTACATTGAATCTATAAAATAAATTAATAAAAAGTGCATTAGTTTCCAATTAATGCCCCACCAATAATATAAAAAATTTTAAAAAAACTTTATTGAGATACATTTTTCTTATATGTACATTTTCCATTAGTTTTGAAATGCAATATTCCTTAATTGCATATACATTAGTTTTGAATTACATATATATTAGTATTGAACTATATGTACATTGATATTGAACTACATGTATATTGGTCTTAACTGTATATACTTTGATGTTGAACTGCATGTAAATTGAAATTTATAAAATAAATTAATAAAAAGTACATTAGTTTTCAATTGATACTCCACCAATAATATAAAAATATATAAAAAAACTTTATTGATTTGCATTATTTTTGCATGTACATTATCCATTACTTTTGAAATGCATTGTTCCTTAATTGCATTTACATTAGTTTTGAACTACATATATATTAGTATTGAACTATATACTCATTTGTCTTTAATTGTATATACATTGAAATTCATAAAATAGATTAATGAAAGTACATTAATTTTGAATTGGTACTCTAGCAATAGTGTAATAAATTCAAAAAAAATTATGTTGACATATATTGTTTATGCATGTACATTGGTACATTAGTTCTAAAGTGCATTGTTCATTAACTGCATGTATATTTGTATTAAATTATATGTACACTGGTTCTTAACTGTATGTAATTGGTATTGAACTGCATGTATATTGAAATCTATAAAATATATTAATGAAACGTATATTAGTTTTAAATTGGTATTATAGCAACAATGTAACAAATTCTAAAAAATTTTATTGATATACATTGTACTTATATGTACATTAATCAATTAGTTTTAAACTGTATTACTCTTTTCATTGATTTATTCATGAATTTTAATATACTTGCAGTTTAATACCAACATACATGCAATTCAACACTAATATATATCCAGATCAATATCAATATGCACGCAGTACAACACCAAATATACATCCAATTAATAACTAATTTACATAAATCACACGTGTGACATTTAATGAAATGATGCGTTTTGATCCTAAGTGCATGAATTAACATGGATCTGGGTCCATGATATAATTTGCATATTAAGGGCAACATGCCTATGTGGAAAGTAGCTCAATCTGTTTTGAATATATCATTGCATTAGACTCATATATTCATCCACTATTTAGTAATAGATTCTTAACTAATTAAAAGCCTTACAATAGTTCTACTATGATCATTCTAGCTCATATATACAATGTTAGAGAACGATTAGTAATAACTATGATCATTCTAGCTCATGATATACTTTGGATATCAAGGGCAACATGCTTATGTGGAGAGTAGCTCGATCTGTTTTTAGTATATCATGCATTAGACTCATATGTCCATCCACTACTTAGTGGTAGATTCTTAACCGATTAAAAGCATCACAATAGGCCTGTTGTGATCATTCTAGCTTATATATACAATGTTAGAGAATAGTTAGTAATAATGATGTGTTTTTTATCCCACATTGAAAAGGAAAGAAAATTTGAAGTGGTTTATAAAAGATGTACGCCAAATTAAATAAATTTGGTTGATGTGAAATTTGAAGGGAAAATTTTCAAATTTAAGAATAATATAACTTGATTTGACTATTAAATAGAATAATATTTAATGCTCAAAGATGGCACTTGGGCACTAAAACAAATTAACTAATAAAGTTTTAATATAACACAACTAATTTATTTTTTTAGTTGATTAACGTTAATAAACTACTAATTAGCAGTTAATTAATGTTAAACTTCTTGTGCCTATCCAAAATAGACACATCTATTCCCTACATGTGCTTCAATTTGTATATAAATCTTCAAAATCTCTTATTGTACATTTTTTTTTCTTGCTATTAGTTATTCTTTATTTTGTTCTTGGAAGAATTTATTGATATTATTATCAATAAATTATGTTTTAATTTTGAATATTTTAAGAGGGAATTGCTATCAAACCCAAACAACAATAATAGCGGGGCTAAATTTTCTTAAAGATAATGTAATCACATTCAAATTTAAGCCTTCATATACTGTATTTTATCTAACATACAATATGCACGACTTAAACAACTAAGTTAAACATCAAACTATCTCTCGTCATAACTTAAGTATCAACTTAAACAATTAACTAATTAGTTAACAAAGGCAAAGCTCACAGAGTTCTCAATTCATCAATTGACACGATGAGCATGGAACAACTTGATAGCTCTCCATCTGTCAGTCATGAATCTCAGTATCGATCTCAATTAGCAACAAAATGAACCAAACATGACATGACTCATTGATGCCCCCATTCTTGATCACATACTAAATACTACCCTAGCCACTTGCAACTCTAAGAGATCAAGTTCAAGGCAATATTGTTGCTAGGCAAGGGTAATATCATATATTTTTACACATTCAAAAACAAAATTGAAATCATGAAAACCAGAATTTATTGTGTGATTAATAAAAGAAATCCCTCAACAAAGAAAATAGAAAAAATAAAAGATTTTGATTATTGAGACACTAGCATCAACTTGTAAATTTGTGTAACATGTAGTTAAGATAATGATCTATTATTGAAATTTGCTATTAGCCTTATTTTCAAGTGTAAAAGATCAGGAAAAATTAATTATTTGTCCTTTAAGTTATCATTAACGTATTTAAGTATTCTCACATAAAAATTATAGGAGAAAATTTTTTTGAAAACTTTATTGAGATGGAAATAATCTTGTTACTAAAAAACTTATCTATGTAGCCAATCATTCTCCATCACTTGTGCGGCAACAGATAATAATTAACCATTTGTTCTTAATCTTCAACAAGAATTCACATCATATTTTTTTTATTGATACTTATTCGTTTTTTGAAGTTTTCTTGGCAATTTTAAAAACTCAGAGCGAATATAACATGTTACAAATGAGGCAGCATCAGCAATAGGATAAAAACTATGCCCATTTAAATGAACTACTACCGCTCTTCTCAAACGAATTCAGTGTGAAACATCTATATGTGAATCGATATCACTTTCCCAGCTAGCATGTGCTTTAAGATATTATGGATGCAATGCAAGAGAATTGACTTGAGGATTGCGTTTCTGTGATCCAAATGTGATGGAATTCAAATGGCAATTGAGGTTTGAATTGGTTAAGTCCTTTAGAATTTCTCTTTTAAAAAAAAAAAAATTTTGCCAATAGCAGTGGTTGGAACTTGTGAAGGAATATACAGGTTCTTGTTGTAGCAATAGAAGCATGGACATGCAGGCTCATGATATAATGTTTTAGTTGAATAACATACGAGCAGTTCTTTCTTGAAATCTAAGTATTTTCCAAGTCAGTAGTATTGAGTTTGCTGCTGTCAGTATTTTGATGAGAATTTATCAGAGGCATTTGCAGTTGAATATGATCCCATGAACTGGAAATTTATTTACCACACACTTTGAAGGGAAATAAAAGCTCTGAATATCCATATGAACATTTGCACCGAAAAATAAGGTCATGACAATATTGCTTGAAATAGGGTGACTCTGGGACAAGCTTATCTGGAGCTAATGGTTTCATAGAAACATTACAAGTGACAGAGTCTTGGTAAGCACCAGGAGGAGCAATTTTGACATCAACAAGAATCCCTTCCTTTGTTTCTAAATCACAGAACATATTCTGCAGAATTATTTTTATGAATTAATCCAACTTACTAACCAATTTTGCTGGATCTTACTCTTAAGTGTGCAAATCTCATGTGGTTAATTCAAGATTTGAATAATTTGGGTGCTTTGTGTTAGTGGTCACTGAATTATCACTAAAGTTCTATTATAATAATTGAAAATTGATATTATTCAATTAGGTAATTTAAATATAAAATTTTATTTCAATTAATTTTATTCGATCAAATTAAGAATTTCAGAATTGTACCAGACTCGCAAAAAAATAATAGAAAATGTAATTCAATTTTAATTTCATATAATTATAAAATAATTAGACTAATATTAATTGGTATCTAGCAACAGGGTGACTGAAAATTCTTAATTTGACCATATTATATTGATTGAAATATAGCAATATTTAAGTGTTCTAATCGATTTTTAGCAATTTTAATAAATTTTGATCATAATTTAGTTATTGTTAGGACAAATCACTCGAAGAACAATTGAAAATTCTTAGCTCGAAAAGAGTGGGCTGGTAGATTGATAAGGAGAAGAGTTGGTGTAGAGGTGACAGCGACGGACTTGCCGAGTGAATCATTTTTTGTTTTTTAAAAAAAATGTTTATCACGTCCAATTCAATAATTTGGCAAAGTTTTCTAAAAAAAAATTATTTGATAAAGTTTTTTCTGTAAGATATTTAATTCAGGATCTAATACATAAATTTAGAACACCAATTCTAACAATTAAACAGAAACAAATTGTGTATTTATTTCCGTGTTGAATCCTAAATTATTTTGAGTCATAATTACGAACGCTGAAATTAAACTACTTGAATAATATGTCAGAATAATTGAAAATGAAAGTTAGGTCTTCCTCTCCTTTAGCTTCTCAAAGACGGCTACAATGAGCGTAACAAATAGGGTTTTTCGTTATGAAAGCAGGAGAGGATATCTAACCTATTTATAATAAATTTTAACAGACTCACCCATTACAGGTTCATGTTAAAATAGGTATACGCTGACCGTCTTTCATATCGGCCCACAAAAGGTGTCACAAGCTCATAACTCAATTGATCATATTTTAATTGAGCTTACCCCAAATCAATAAACTATATTATTCAGTCCGTTTTATAAATAATTAAAATCAACCCATAATTAATATTAGCTCACATAAAAATTTCAACATTTTCATCGTTAAGCATTTTACTATTACAATCTTTCCTTTAAAAATATTAAATTTATTAGTCATAATGTGAGGTGAAATTACCAAGTGAAGAAAAATAGTAAAAATTAGATTTATAGAACCAATGAGAAATGTTTTCATCAAATCTAAATAGTTATAAGCTTCATCACAAAAATAAATATAGGAAAAAATCAATTTTTAGCTAAAAGAAATTTTCTTAATAAACATGAAAATTTAAAGAGATTAAAAAAATAAAATATTAATAAGAACAAAACTTGTCGTTTAGAAATTTTAAATTTGATTTTTATCAGATAAATTAGATTATAAATAATATAGAATTTTTTTTGTAATAAATTATAAATAATAGAGAATAGAATCAAAACTATCTCAAGAAAATGAAACTAATGATGTCTCAGCTTAAATAATTTACAATTGAATAACACAATTATGATCTATAAAGATTTATCACCATCATGCCAATGCAAAACACGGTATGCAAGTTTTTACATTCAATGCACAGCTTTACATACAGTGCACATTTTACACCCAACTCCACAATATTTTATCTGTTGCCCAACTGTAACAACAGTAACACCTCTCTGTTTCTAAGTACTTCTATATCTAATTTTTTTAGTACATATTTAAGTGCAATTAAATATTTTTTTATATCTCTGATTCTGATTTTAACTGAGGTTTAAATTCATAATTTTTTAATCACTTAACTAAAAACTCATTGATCATAATTAAAATATTATTTTAATGTAATTGAAATTGAAATTTAAAATATTTTAATAATAGATAATGGGATTGAAGGTAAATTCTGTAATAATATTTTTTATAATATTTTTAAATAATAAATTTTAATTTAATAATAAATAATAATTTTTATATAATTTAAAAATAAATTATTAATTATAGTATTATAGTGTAATAAACAATAATCGGTTGATTTTGCACCTTATAAAATCTCCTAACTTTGCTGTCTCTCGTAGAACCACCTCACAATGGAGCTAATTTATCTTCTCTTCTCACTCATGTTCACGTGCCTCACTTCCTTTGCTCTTTCTCTCCTCCTCCTCTGCCGCTCTCTCTTCATTCGCATCCGCTCCTACCAGCGCCTCTCCGCCGATGCTGACTCCGTCTCCATATACGAAGGCTCCGTCTGGCACGACCGCCGCTGTCACGTCCGCCACTCTTTTCGCTACTCCGTCCGTTACGCGCTTTTCGACCTCGATCGCTGCCCCCGCCCGCCCAGTAACCACCTCTCCGCTGACGAGGCTCGCCGAGTAGCGGAAACCACTGGACCAGTGTACTTAACTAATTATTAAAATTAACTTTATTTTTATATCTTTGTCGAGGTCGATTTTCAGAGTTATGACTTGCTGTGCGCTATCATGCTTTGATTGGATGCTTCTTCTTTTTTCACGGTGCAGTTTACTGCTGACAATACCTCCAAGTGTGGGATATGAACAAAATCCTTTGAGTTTGTATTATTGCTATGATGTTGAAGGACATAGTCGGCATTTAAACAAGTGTATTGCTGAGGTGAGTACTTTCGTACTTTGTGGTTAATTTCGAAGGCTCTTAGAGCAGACTGCTTAACATGTCTTATTTCAGTCGCAGTTAAAATTTGAATCGTTGTTGCACATAGTTTGAATCTTTGCTAATCATTATCTTGTACCTGAGTTGTATCATGAAGCTTAGGATTATTCACAAAAAAATCAATTTGTTTTTTCTTTTTTCATGATATCCTCAAATTTTATAAAATAGTAAATAGCATTTAAAATTGATTAAGCTTATGTTAATATTTCCAATTTTTAAAATTATTCTCAAATTGCTCCATATAATAAGTTGGACGCAACATAAAATATGATGTGATTGATTTTATGGACATCATATGAAATCTGTCTTGATTTAAGACCAATTTAAAACTTAATTTTGGTAATTAGTGATGTTAATATGAATTTGGATAAATTTTAGATAACATCTACTACTTATGAGATCTCAATGATACCTTTAAAAAAAGATTGTGGTTTTTTTTTTTTTTTTGGGGGGGTACGTGACCCAATTTAAGTGTTGTCAACCCAACAGATTATCTGTAAACTAATTTACTGGATGATTGGTCTTTATTAATGTTGCGGTGGCGGGGGAGGAGGCAGAATCTTTGAGTTGCCCGTTGGTTACCAGCATTTTGCCGTGAACAACATAGGATTAAGTCATCTTAAGCTTCATACGTTTATTCATATATCAGCTATGAGATTGAGGTTAACAATGAAAAAATTAATGCATCCACTTGCTGCTTGCTGACTTTTTATTTTAATTTACTTGGTCCATCTTTTCTATTGCTGGTTGTCTCACCTAAGTGGTTTTCGTTTTTTTTTTCCCCTTTATTTAACTGTGACTTTTCAGCCCTCTTCCATTTTTGCTTAGATGAAACGAGGTACTGGACGTTGCATGGTGTAGAATATTTTGAAATTCTTGCAGCAATGGATAATATGGGAGGTTTTAAGACTATCTTTTTTGCCTCCAGTTCTGGAATCTAGTGTTTACCCATTTCTTCTAATGCTCAGACTAATAGAGGGAGTGAATCTTCTCATAGTTGCAGATTATATTTGATTCATATAATTGTATTTTGAAATATATAGGCTTGCAAATAGTTGGAAAAGAACACTTCGTGGCCACAAAATTTTTATTTTAACTGTGTATTAAGTTTCATATGCTGCAATGATAGTATACAGACTCCTTGCTAACCATCATGGTGATTCTGATACAGGTAACAAATACACCATGGGGTGAAAGAGTCACATTTGTTTTCAATCCAAACTCAGATTCAGTTGCAAAACCATTGCATGTGAGCCCATTTATGGTATATCTCAGCATTTGCTTTTCTCTTGTACTTTTTGGTTTGTGTAAACTATGTTGGTGCATGTGTGTGTTTATTTTATTATTATTCTTTTTTTTTGGCGGGCGGGGGGATATTTATTGCTTGGTGCACTAATGTTACTGAATAATTCTTTCCTAATGAATATGCATTGTTTCATTTCATATATGTTTTGAAATCTAATAGGTCCATGGCTTTCTATATCTCATCTATCATGTTATTATGGTTTCTAAGTTTTCCTACCTTTCCCATCAAGATAATACTGCAATATTCTAGACACCTTGTTGTATTTCCATATAAATGCTGGTGCTTCCCTTGGTAATATTATGTATATCACGACCATGTATTATGTTTTTGTGCCTTAGCATTGGAATGGCTTATAGGATGTGCTGTGAGACCAATGGATTTAAATCGCGGTCGCAGTTATGTGTAACGGTAATGGGATTATCACAACCATAACGTAATGATAATGACAAACCGCTACATAATTTTTACACAAAAAATTTGCAAAATGTTGCAAATTAAAAATACTTTCATAAGTCACTAAAACTATGACGTATATCTAATTAATGAGCATAAATTTTACTCTTTAATTTTTTTTTTTTGAGTTAATCTATGAAAAATTTTTAAAGAGTAAGTTGGTTGAATTTTGATTTGACACAAATAAAATGGAATAAAAAGAAATAAAAGAAGAGAAAAAAGTTTTTTAAAAAATAATCTATTATGTAATGGCAGTTACTGTTACGTAACGGTTATTATGAGTTACAGAAAATTTTTGACGGTTAAATAACAGTCATAACGGTAACAGAAGGCTAAAATACCATTATATAACAGCCATTACGCCATGTAACGGCCGTTATTTAAATCCATGTGGAGACCATTGATGTGCAGAGCCTTGACACTTTGTCTTGGATTGGTAATGGCATGGGTAATACTTAGGACAACAAAGTAAAGATTCATATTCAGCTAAAGGACGTCTAACATCTTAACGCCAATAGTTGAAAAGCAAGTCTTTTTGATTGTCATGCAGAGAGGTTTGACCCATCAAGGTATCTGCAATACACTTTGCTGCAACCTACTTAAGTCCTTGGAACTCCATAAAATAGTTTCTGCAATTGTTCCTTAGATAATGAAGCCTGCTTCCATGTCTTAATTATAGTTTTTAAGCTGTGGGACACTAAGCAACAACTTCATATGCCAATTGAAGTGTAGGACTATAGTGACCAAGTATCTCAATGTATTAAACTAGCATAAGCATGTCAACATGTTAAGATCAGGATGGTTAAGTTATGTGAGAATTGTGCATTGTACACTTTGATTATGAGTTTTTTCAGCTGTGCATAATCTTGGGGTATTTCAGTTGCTCTCATATTAAGTTTGAACATGATTTCTTCGCTCTCTAAAATTAAATTTTTGGAATAATTGCAGGATATGAAGGGGAATTGGAGCATCAGAACAGATGATCCTGGGGAGAGCTTATCTGTGTTCATTTCAGTTCAACACCCGGAGCTTGGTGACCATTTTGTGGCCACATTAAAAGTTAAAAGAATCTCCTCATGCTCAGTATCTGATCATGCTTTGTTCTTCTGGTTGATGCCTCACAAAGTTGCATTGTGGATTTATTGGCAAGTAAGTTTTAATTGAATAGCTGCTGAATGGGATATTGTTTGGATTCTTGCTCTAAGCATCTACTATTGCAATTGGCTAAAGATATTGCACATCTATATTAGCCTTGATTGGAAACAAATAAATTTTTTTCCACTCTTTGAGAATATATATATATATATATAAGAGTCAAAATGCTTTTGATATTAGAGTAGCTACTGTTTTGCATTTTTGCTACCATACCATATGTCCTCATAAACATACACTTGTAATACACAGCGAGAATGACTTGAAATTAAACAAAGATGTTTGCTCTTTTTCGCTATGTTTTCACATAGGCTCTTAAACTGTGGTGGAAGAACGTGCAATTTATCCAACACCCAAGGTATGGTAACCCTAAATATAGGGAGGAAGCACTAATACGCGATCAAAAGCTTCAATGCTGTCAAGAACCTGTGTGTGACAAGGATAAACATTTGCGAGATCAAGCACCTTGCCCAGAAAATTTTGCTGATGGGCATTATA
The DNA here is from genome assembly GCA_949677035.1 of Omphalea diandra. Taxonomy (NCBI): domain Eukaryota; kingdom Viridiplantae; phylum Streptophyta; class Magnoliopsida; order Malpighiales; family Euphorbiaceae; genus Omphalea; species Omphalea diandra. The sequence continues at coordinate 16,172 of CATIWR010024807.1, forward strand.
GAAAACGCCAGTTTAAGTGGAGAGATGCCAAGTGGCCATGGTGTTGAATTCTAAGGGTAAGCTTTTCGCTGAATTCTATTTAATGTAGTTGAATGTTTCTTTTTGTGTCAAAATGTTATGTCTATCTACCAAATGATTTATCAAATTATAAATGCAGCTACATCTTGAGTTGCCTTTCATCTATGGCTAAAATCATCCTCAAAGTGATGCTTGCAGATGGAACAATAAGTTGTTTGTATTCAAGATATCTAATTGCTAGCTTAAATATCTGCTTGTTATTCAATGATCAATAGCTCATCCATAACTTCCTCATCTTTTTTCTTTTTCTCTACTTAATTTATGAATGTATTCATTATTATGTAATAATGTTATTTTCAATATCCTACAGCTAGTGGATCTCAGTACACATTATCTAATCCAGATTATGATATTTTATCATATGGTCTTGCAAGGTGTTAGGGGCTTTTGCACTCTAAATGAAACATGGTTCCATAGTTTACTTGCAGATCATTTTTCCCGGCTGTCTTGGCTGAATGGTATTTAAAGTGCTAGTATACTACGGTAGGGTGAAATTGTCGCAAGTTCTGCCCCCCAAAATTGAAACCTGTTTTCATTTTTTCACTGGTCAAGTCTAAGGTCGGAAGGTGTTTATAAACATATAGAATAGAATACCTTTATTAATTTGTTGAAGATTAATTCTAAGATTGAAATTTGACGAAACAATCATTTAAAGAGTGTTTCATCCCTTAATAACCTGGATTTGATATGAATTAAGCATTCCACTTGTGTCATGTGAGAAACTGAACCAATGTGGCATAATCTAATCGCTTTTCATTTGAATAGGTAGCACTCATCATTATCATAAGCATAATTATTAAAGGAGCAAGGCGCTAAGGGGTCTTAAGATCCTAGGCGCAGGCGCTAAGTGTGCACTTGGGTGACATGAAGCGCAAAAATAAAAAATTAAAAATATTAAAAATTTCATCATTAGACTACTAGTAAGGTGATATAATATTATAATTATTAATATTTTATACACATTAAGTAATAATAATAAAAAAACACGCACAAAGAAAAAGAAAAAGAAAACTTAATAAAAATTTCAAATCCTAAACACGTAAAACTCCTAAATTTACTAAAGACTTGAAATCTTAAACACACAAGAATTGTATGCTTACTAATAATACTAAATAGCAAGTTCTAACACTTATCAATTATGAATTATTAAAACAAAGCACAATTATTCAATCATCATCAAGCTCAATATTGTCTTTTTCATCATAATCAAATTAATCATCTTCAATCTCCTCTTCTTCTTCATATTTTTCAGCTTCTTTAACATCATCTTCTTTCTCATCTCTAAGTACTAGAGGAGTGTTGGCTCACATATGAAAATATGTTTTTGTCTTTCCTCTTTCTATTTGTTTGGGCCTAGCACTTGAAGTGGAAGTGAGTGCGGTGTTTTTGCTTCTAGTCAGATATGTTGCCTCCTCAACTCCACTAGCTCTAGCAATTGCACCACAAGTTAAATCTTCACCATCAAACATCAATTCATCTTCATCATCGAATTCTTCATCCATTCTACCCATTAACCATTCATTACTATCATTAATATCTCTCAAAGAAATAGGGTCAATTTGTTCTCGTGCATCATATCTAGGCTTTAACACCCGCTTGTATTTCACAAATTCCAAATCATTTAAACGTTGTTGAGCTAGTTGTTTGTGGTTTCTTAGTGTGTGTGTGTATGTCCCTCCTTAGTATAGTGTAAGTAAGGAGTTGGTCCGCAGAGAAGCAAAGTGAATCAAGTATTAGACGACTAAGTACTCTAGATGTTTAGGATAACAAAGTAAATCAAAGAATAGGGCAAACTAAACTAAAAAAGCAAGTAAAATTAAACTAATCTAATAATAGAAATCAAATATATATGCAAATCAAACTAGACAACACATATTCAAATGAAACAACCAATGATCATGAAATGTTGCAGAATGAATTGATTGAAGGATCAACCTGATGTCTTTAAGTGTTTATCTCTAAGTCAACCAAAGATGTCTATGAATAGAACTATACTCACTCTTACTTTTTGTATAATTTGTAAACACATGCTTCATTCCAATCCTTTAAACCCCTTAGAGTAAATTTCCTCTCTCGAGTCTATTTCTTTAACCTAAGTGAATTTAATTGGTTTTCCATCAAAGAAGCTAACTCTCATTATGAATCTTTGACTAACACATCATATATAGTGATCAATCATATATAACAACAATAATTCACAATCATACTCAAATTCGAATTCATTCATAGAAAAGAAAAATGATCAATTCATTGTTCCATAGAATAGTGTAATCTAGTCCATACAACTTAGCCTAAATACATGATTAAATCAATAAGGCAAACAAAAGCATAAGAGAACACAAAGAGAGAGAAGAAGAGAATAATGAAATAAGAAATAAAGATCTAAAGAAGTCTTCACTCTTTGGAAAGGTTAGACTTCTACTAGAACTCCAAAGGAAACTAACTCCAACTTGGAAGAATGTTTCCTTTCACAAATAACTAACTCTCTCTTTCTAACACTTCTTGATTTTCCTTGAATGCTTTATGAATGATTTTTTATGTCTACATGTAGGCTAAGTCCATGTATTTATGAGCCTTGAAGTGCCCCAAGTTGTGCCAATTTCGAAGAGGTGCCTTTACGGCAAGGTGTGATAAAGAGGTGCTATAACTACTCGGCACATTGGTGTGAGTTAGCACAGCTGCTTTCTGTATGGTCACTGTGCTGACTCAGCACGGTTTGTCACTACTAGTGATAGAACAACTTCTTCCTTGCTCGATTTACTTTGTTCTTTGGTCTAAGGCCCCATAACGCACTTGTATGTAAAATTTAAGCTCGAAAAGGCCTATAAAACATGAAAATTATATAAGAACTATCAAAGTAAAGCTATGCTTAAAATCATGGACAATATTGATCAAAAAAATACTAAAAACAAAAGATACATAGACATAAAATCCTTAGAATATTATACTAATTTGCACCATATCACTAGCCTATTTCCTTTTTTTTTTTTTTTTTTTGCTATGAATCTATAATATATCACAAATTTACAGTAACTTGATAAGCAAGATATATAATAACAAATTGAATACCCTGCTTCTAAAAGGAACATACTAACATAGTAAATAGTAAATATAATTACTTATATGTTCAAATACGCTCCAATTGTGTTCACAACCAGAAGCACTACAAGTGAGGCTGAGCACTTTATTGACAAATTTTTGCAAATTTAAAGTTGATGATCCATAGGATATCCACCATTTAGCTAGAGATAGCTAAATTTTACTTTTCTAGTTCTAATGGTCAACTTCATCCCAAATATCCCTTCTGCATTTCGATATAATGTGAGTTGGTCAGTAATTTTGTCCTACTCATCATGGCTTAGAATCAATCTCTCCAAAGTTTTATAAAACGCTGTCATCACTTCTTGATCTTCAAGTATATCAGGATTTGAATACAAGAACTCTGGATTAAGATAATATCCTGTCACATTGCAAAAGTTGGTGAAGTTGGCATTCTTATCTAGTGTAGATGATATTGAACACTTCCTTGTATTTTTTTTCGTTGTCATTAAGAGACTTTATAATTGATTCTTAGCCCTATCCAAAGCCTCATAAATATAACCCATTGCAGGTTTTTTTTCCCATCAACTAATCTAAGAACACGGACTAAATGACTAAATATCTTTAAGACATACATAACACTAGTCCAAAATCTAAGTATCAAGATAATTTTAGTTGTCTTCTTTCCAACAGCTTCTTTTGCTCATTTGTTATTTGTCTAATTGTCCGAAGTGAACATTTTTCTTAAATTGTGCTTCTGCTTGTGTATCTTTTAAAGATTAAGAAAAACAGTAGCAATCTTATAACACCAACACGAACAAGGTCTCTTTGTCTTATGAAATGCCTAAATAAATTGACCATACCCGGGTGAACATAAATGTTGCCATTCAAAGTCATTGCCTGCTTCAATGTTACTTTAAAAGTAGACAAATTCTTAATGTCTTCTAAAATCAAATCTAGACAATGTGCAACACAAGGTGTCCAATATAAATGTAGTCTTTTGGTTTCTAATAATTTTCCTACAAAATAGTCTTTTGATTTTTAATAATTCTCCTACAAAAGAAATTAAAGAATTAGTGGATTTAACATGCATGAAATGACTTTATCTTCTAAGAAAAATGTGATTGAGGAGAAGAAAGATAGTTTTTTAGTAATAAGCACGTTGGAAGTTGCATTATCAATAACATCTTGCACAACATTTGTCTCCCCTACACACTCCATAAATATATCCAACAATTCAAATATTTTCTCTTCAGTCTTTGAATATTCAAAAGCATCAATAGACTCAAGAAAAACTGAAATTTTAGGGGAATTTACTAAAAAATTAATGAGTATCCTATGCATTTTGTTTGTCCAACCATATTCATGATAGAACAACCATATTTAGCTCATTCTTATTCATAAGACTTCATCATACTTCTCATGCTATCAACATCTTTTCTCAAGAAAGGAACTCGCACCTCATGATAGCTAAGTGGTTTCAAACCTATACCATATTGGCCTATAGACTCCATCATCACTTGAAATCTAGGATAATTAACAGCATTAAAGGGAATAGTTGCATCATACATCCATCAAGTTATGTTTTTACAAGCTTTTTCCATCAATTCCTTTTTGCATGCTTCATTTATCGTAGTATGCTTCTCCTTCTTTAAGTCTTTCCTACTTTGAACAATTTTTTTTACATTAAAAAAAAAAAATACACACCCATTTGACCTTTTTGCCTTGGCCTTTTTTTTTTCATATTCATGAATTTAGTACTACTACCCTTTGAGCCTTTATAGCTCTAATTTCATCCAACTCTTGATCATCACCATAAGTATCTACATCCACAAAATCTGAAATTGCAAGTCTTTCAAGACTAGATTCAACAATTTTCTTCTCTATGTATTCTTGAATTTCTTGATGCAAATGAAGTGGACATTTTGTGTAAACCTTAGCTTTTCGAAATCCTCCAACAATATGTTTGGCACCATAAATCACAAAAGTTACAAATCAAATTGCTACAGTTATTTGGTGTTTCCATATGAGCATACTACTATCCCGAATCTTTTGATAGATTTGTTGAAGTAGTAGAAGTCATACTAGCTTCCATAATGCATTAACAACACTAAAATCAACATAAAGTAATCAACACTAAAGCAACCAAATCAACACAAAATTAGCACTAAATCAATACAATCAACACATCAATAGACACAAAATCAATACTAAAATCAGCATATCAAATTCAATATAACCAACATATCAATAAGCACAAAATCAACATAACTAGCATATCAAAACCAAAATCAATATAACTAGCATATCAAAATTAGCATTAAAACAATATAGCAATAAGCTAAAAAATATTCAACATAAAATAAAAAGAAAATGGGTGTTAGGGAAAGCAAACATTTGTGCTTTAAAAAAGAAAAAGAAAAATTAAAAAAGAAGAGAAAAGAAAAGATTGACAAGAAAAAGAATAAGGAAGATAAAAAAGAAAAAAGAATAAGAAAGAGGAGCAACTAGTTGTGCTTTATAAAAGGAGACGAAAAAATTGAAGAGAAGAGAAAAAGAAAAAGAAAAGATTGACAAGAAAAATGAATAAGGGAGATAAAAAGAACAAAGAATAAGGAAGAGGAGCAATTGGTTGTATTTTATAGAAGGACAAGAAAAAATTAAAGAGGAAGAGAAAAAGAAAGAAAAAGAAAAAGAAAAGATTTACAAGAAAAAAGAGTAAGGAAGAGAAAAGGAAAAAAAATAAGGAAGAGGAAAAGAAAAGGAATAAAGAATAAGGAAGAAGAAAAGATTGTATACCTATTATAAGAGATGGAAGAGTTAATTGTTTCTTCTTCTTCTTCTTCTTTTGGGTAGCTTTTATTTCTTCTATTCAGATTCAATTGTTTCTTTTTCTTTTGTTTGTCAGCAACTTCTTCTTCTTTTATTTTTTTTTTTTTTGGATGGAGCATAGTTTCTTCCTCTTCTTTTATTTTTTCAGCAATTTTCTTCTTCTTCTTCTTCTATTTTTTTGGTTGGAGCATATTCCTTTCTTGCCCTAATTTTTTTTTTCTTTTTTTACTGCTAGAGCAGATTTATGTTTCATTTTTTGTTTATTCTTGAAATAATCAATGTGGTAAAGTCTACCAAAAGTATTTTTTTAACTTTTAATCAATGGTTCAAATTTACTCACACATAAAACAAAAAAAAAATGTAAAGATTATCACAAAGGCATGTAATTAGGGCACCTCACCTAAGGCCTAAGTCATGCGCCTTTGTAACAGCACTCGCCTTGGGCTTTCTAAGGCACAAAGGCTGGCGCACAGTGCTCCTTACTTCTCAAGCGCGCCCGAGGCACTCCTTTAACAACCATGCTTATAAGAATTACCCAAAAGATATAATTAGATTCTATATTAAAGTGTGGTTGCTTTCTCATTCTATTTACCTAGTACATGCATAATTAGGCTTTTTCTGTCTGCATGTAAGGACCACTTTCTTTTTGTTTGATGGCTTTGTTACATAGTAATAATCATTAGCAGGAATAATGAGCAGTTCTTATAAATTTGTATTTTTTGATAATCATTTCCCAGATAAAAATGCAATGTCTTAGTTTGAGAATTAATCAAATTAGCTTGTGTACACAACAAGACTCATTGGAAGTGATAATGTGTGATTCCCGTACATTTGTATTTTGTGAACATTCTTTGTTTGATTAGAATGCAAGGTCCAATCAAATTGTCGTGTTTACATAGCAAGAGTAATTGGAATTAATAATGCAAGGTTCTGGTACAATTATATGTTTGATTGTTCTTACAAATGTGTTTGTTAGCATTCTTTGCCTAGATAGGATGCAAATACCAATGATGCATAGTTCTCATACATTTATTTTTTATGATCATTCTTGGTGACAATGCAATGTGTCTTGGGTCAATAATTTACCAAATTAGCTTATTTTGATAAGGTTAAAGTCACTTTAGGATTGCTCACATGCATGACTAGAGTTATCGTTATTAATGCTAATGATGACAATGGAGAGGGGATTTTCCGCTCTCCGCGGGGATCCGCCCTAACAAGGTGGGGAATTCCCACCCACTCTCCCCCATGGGGCGGGGTGGGATGAAACCCCTCGCCCTATAAGTCTCCATGTGGATCCCCGAAGTAGATCTCATGTGGACCTGAAAAATTATTTGTATTTTTTTATAAATTTTTATATTTATTAAATGTATATACAAATATTTTATGTGTATAATTATATACTTTTGTATGTTTATTAATTTATAGTATAAAATATTTGTATTTTATAATGTAATAAATTATACTTTAAAAAAATAATTTGAAAGTAATTTAAAAAATAAAAAAAAATTGTCCCGTGGGGAATCCCCGCGGACTCACCCTGCCTTGTTGTCATTCCTAATCATTGCGTGAAAATGTTTGTTGGTGAGATAAGACATGCTATGTGGTAATGCAACAATTGGGCTATAAATCGGCATAGGGTGAACTATTATGTTCTTAAATTGACAAGACTTGCTATGTTTAGCTAAGTAATGAGAGCAACCATCGGTTATAAATTGTAATGGAGTTGATAGAAATGGTTGTGCGTGTTTTTTGCTTTTAGTAAGTCATAAGCAAAATTTATAGTGGGATTAGTTTACTTGCAATTCAACTACAATCTTATAGCATAAACACAAGTTTTGAACTTGGATGATGCAACCAAGTCAGAACTTTGAATTCTTATTTTCTGAAATAGTCAATTGTTTTATTCTCCAAAAAAATAAAAATTCCATATGTTTATACTTGGACTATTAAATCTTGTTGGGCATCTTCACATAGTTGATAGCTACCTAATTTCATGTCAATAAAGCCTACCAACATTACATTCCATAAAATCATACTAAACAAATAATTTCATGTCTTAATGATAAGAGAACTGCAATTCTTCAATTTGCTTATGTGGTGACTGATTCTTGTGTTAAAACACTGACTTGTTCTTTTTTGGATTTTTTCTTGTTCTTTCCCTGCTCACTTAAGTGTGAATTTGCCTTTCTCTTCTCAGTTTGAGCTTTCATTTTCTTTTGCTTTTTTTTCCTAATAGAAAAAATACTCATAATAGTTTAGAAACCCATCCAATAGCACTTCAATATACTCTACTATAAGTCAAAGTTAAGTACTTGTAAATTAGATGTAGCAATAAATTGTTTTCCCCACTTCTTGAAACCCTTTTTCCTCTCAGGCATAAAAGATGGCTCAGGTTCTTTCCTCATTCTTTTAATGCCTTCATTATATATGACCCATTGAGATGTAATCTTTGGTTGCAACAAAATTTGATCAATGATCAACAAATTGAATGATAAAAATAGAAAGTAAGAGAAAATGAAGAACCGAATTTGATGGATTGTTATACATTGATGACCAAGTTCCTATTTCAGGGTTTGTGAATACACCATATCCTACTACAGGTTGTGTATTTATTCCAGGTATAAACTTTCTTCCATTGTTACTTGTTTTTCTAGAATCAACCACTGAACCATTAAACCTCTCTAGGCTACCAAGCAAATGATTATTTTCACTTCTAGTACTTTGGCAAGGTTCAATGTTTGATTCCCCATGATGAGTACTGTTAATTGGTGCTCCTTCCACCAGCAAATTATGAAATTGTAAGTTAAATATACATGTTCCATTTCATATAAAACACTAACTCATTTAAAAAATTTTGAAACAAGGTAAATGTTAGAGATTATTTCATGTTCAACAAGTTGAGATGCTTTTTTTTTTTTTTGCATTAGTTTGCTTCGATTTACCACCTGTAACTTGAAAATGAAATTAATTTAAAAATCAAATAAAACTACACTAACTAACATAGCATGTCATGTTTAGACAAAAACAAAAAGTAAGATTTCTTATTAATAAATTGTACCTAAAGTTAGGTCTAAAATTAGTTGGAGCAAGTTTAGGATTACTTACAGTAGGCTAGGATTGATGTGCAACAAATTAGGACTATTGTGAAGCATTTTGATTGCTCTTCATGTTCTTCAAATGGGGATAAGATTTCTTGTTATGACCTTTTGGGAAACATACATTACATGTTGTTAGACTAGGTTATTCAAACCTAAGTCAAGACTCTCTTTTGATCTTGACAATATAGATTGAAAGTTCTAATATCAATTTTAAGTGTTGTTTTTACAATTTATAAGAGCCATCTTCATTGGAATTCAAAATCTCCAACCTTGTAAAGTTCATCCAAATTCGCGGTGTGTATATTCTAAATTGCGACCGTGAATTAATCACAAGGATGGATGAAGCTAGGGCAGAGGAATTAGCGGTGGGTATCGTGTTCGGATTCACAACCGCGAATTTCATAGTGACAAATGAGGAAATTAAAGCCACAGCCATAACACACCAAGTGTCCAAGGCAACTGTTGAAAATCAAAAATCGCGAGCGCGAAGGCTTGGTCATGATCGCGACTCAAGAAGTTAAAGTTTACTCATAAAATAGAGGAATTTGCGGTCTCAGTCGCGCCCATGATAAAGCAAACTCGCGACCGCTAAGTTTAAGATTCATTAGAAAGACCAACGACTACTTTTCTTGGACAACCAATGGATAGCTAACACATGAACTAGCCCTTAGACACAAAATGAGGTTCTTACCGCAATTTTCAGCTCCTCAGTGCAAATTGAAAATTCGCGATCGCAAAATGGGAATAGCGACTACGACTTCCGCCTGACAAGCATTTAATGCTAAATCTGCCTAGCACATCTTAGAGATTTGTTAATAGTTTTAGAGTAACGTCCCTTTGGTGTATGTGGGCTTTAAATACTCCACCAAACTGATGTTAATGCAAGAGAAGAACCATTGATAGTGTCAAAACTCTTACAAAGTTAATTCTCTACTTTAATTCCTTATTTCTTTGTATATAGTTTGGTGTGAGCTTTAAACACCTTGTGTAGGGTTTGAGAGTGATCCCTTGAATAGAAAACTCTTGGTTAGGGTTTGACAGTGAGCCCTTGAATAGAAAACTCTTGGTTAGATTTGAGAGTTAGCCTAGTTGTAAAACTCTTGGTTAGATTTGAGAGTTAGCCTAGTTGTAAAACTCTTGTATAGGTTGAGTGTGAGTCTCGGAAAAATACTTGTAAGGTTTGGTGTGAGCCTAAACACTAAGTTGAGTGTGAGCTTATAAAATACTAGTGATTGAGTGAAACACCCAATTGGTGAATTGGGAAGTGGATGTAGGGTTGGTTAATACTCAAACCACTATAAAACTCTTGTGTTCATTCTTCTCCTACTCTTTCTCTAATTTTCATTTTTGTAAGCTTCCTCCAAATCAAAAGTTCAAACTTGCCACCAATTCAACCCCTCTTTTTGGTGAACGCATGTCATAATCCTACCCATCGTTGTCAACCTTGAACCACTTGAAGGCTCACCAATCTCTTTTCTTCTATTTTTTTCAGGTCTCCTAGGCTTTTTTTAAAAGGAGGTGGTTGTAAGGGATCATTTCCACTTTTTTCCCAAAATTAAGAATTATTCATAGATTTCCTAAGTTCTGAATAGGCATCAAGGTATTGCTCTTTTGTATAACACTTGTCAACAAATGTCTCAATATCTTTGCCTAGTCCAAGATTGCACAAATTGCATATGGGCAAGGGATCCCAATTAGTTCCCATTGCCTTTAAGGGCAAGTTCTTGCATTCAAGTCCATAACATTAGTGTCACCTTTGTATTTTATTTCAAACCGTGAATCCCTATTCCATATCACAAGACATTTTCCACTCTCTAAATAATTGTCATGCAATTTTTTCCTAATTCTATAACCAAAGTTTCCTATCCATTTCTTAGCCAACTCTCTATTTGTCTCTTATCATGCTCTAACTAATTTTTCTAATGTTGTCTAACATTGAAATGACTTTGTTTGTATTACTTCAATAATTTTACCATTAATTTCCTTAATGAGATTATTGTCAACAATGTCACATTTTACCTCAATGCTAAAGTAAGCTCTACACCAATATCAGGGGTGGGTATTCAACATGTCTTCAAAGCCTTTAAGTGACAACTTCTTCATCTCCTTCATGTTACTGTCAAAGTCTGGCATATTATGAGACTTTGCACACTTCCAAAATAATTTCTGCAACTCTTCCTTCCTACCATGTTTTTTCCTCCAATTAGCATATAGGTTTCTAACACAACACCTATGTTCAGCTTTAGGGAGTAAATTACATATTGCATCTAAGAGTCTTTGTAAATCATTAACAAATATTAATTAGATTTCAAAATTCAGAACTAAATACAACACTTTACCTTTTGTTGATATGTTTCCATCCCTTTCTATCTTGCATATTCAGATCTGTTTTTAATAACTCAATGAACCATTTCCATGTCACTCTCATTTCACTATCAACTAAAGCCCAAGACGCAGGGAACATTAATTGTTCCCATCCCTTCCAACAAAAACTAACAACTCTCCTTTAATGGATACTTTCCAAAAACACCTAGCTAACCCAATTACTCTTTTACCTCCATTTACCAAACCTTTCTTAAGGGAAACAAATGAGATAAAAAGCTTCTCAAACACAAGATTTTCAATTGGATTGGGTCTTATGACCTTTATGACAGTAGTGCTTCTTGGGTTACTCATTGTTATTTCACCCAAATAATCCCATAACATTTCAAATTCTTTCACATAATTCCCTTGTGATGCCTTCAAAGCACGCGTTTTAGCCCTCTTAATCTTTGTTAAATTCATTTCAACCTTCGATTTTTTTTCACCAAATCTTTCAAGCCAACCAATCTCATGCTACATATACCTTTGTACTTGTAAAAGTAGTTCCTAGTAATCCATTTGGTAGTTATCCTTTTATTCTTGTAAGTTATCTAGAATGTATGAAGTTGATCACAACTCTTCACCAAAAATCTCTTAGTCACACTATTTATTGATGAAAAAAATCATCCATGGACAGTTTGGTTTTCTGCACTTTGCCCTTATTTCGTCATCTGTGTTCCTTACATCTTGATATCTCTCCTGTCTTGTAAAGAAAATTTGGATAGTGCTTCCTTGAAGTACTTAGGACCAATTAATTTCATACCAATATAAAATGAAATCTTCTCAGCCTTTGGTTGAAAGCTTGGAAATCTTGATTCTCTTCTAACTGCACGATCATATTCTTCACTATCTGTGCTAACAAGACTGTAATCATCACTTGATTATAAATAATCTGACTCATTATCATCACCTAAAATGTTTGGCAATTTAAGATTTCCATCACCCTTGCTACTGTTTGCTTCATTCACCCTTTGAAATTGCTTATTTTTCTTAGACTACTTAAATTTCTTCACTTACTTCCTAGCTTCTTGCAATTCTTCATCATCATCTGACAACCACTCACAATCAATAATTTCTTCATCAGACTTTATTTCATCGTCTATTTCTTCCTCTAAATCAACCTCATCATCCACACCAACCCCTCTTTCACCATCATTTAGTGTATCGTTTGCTTGCCAACTACCTTCTCCAGCTGTAAATTCATCTGCCATGTTTCTTCCCCCATACGTACCTTCATCTCCTTTTCCTCCCTTATCTCTAATTGCATCAGTTTCTTTATTTGAATATGCAGCAATTCTTCATCAACTGTTAACCCATTGATAAGCCTTTCCTTTTCATTTAATTCAACACCTACATATACACACTCCTCATTGACTCCCAACACATTAATTACTTTGTCTGCCCACCTCTAAGTTGGTAGCTAAACCCTCATTCTTTGTAAAGTCTTATATGCCCCTAACATTTTATGCATTTGCTAAAATCTTCCTCCCATTTTCCCTCAACAGTTTATGCTCAGTATATACCTCAACAGGGCCATACTTTTTTATTGTATCTGGCATATCATTAATAGACAACTTAAACAATAACTTTAAGTGTGATCCTAGTATGTTACCAGATGTTCTAAAGTGTATTTTTGTCACATGTTTAAAGCCCATTAAGTCTGTTGTCATGTTGACAAAAGCATCCAAAGAAAACTTTTGTAAATTTATATCTATATCAATCAAATTACCTCCCATATATACCTTTACTTCCTCCCCTAAGTCACTAATAAACATTCCACCAAAATATAACCAAACAAAATACCTAACAAACCAAAAATTGAAAATTAACAGAAATAAACAAACTAAAACAGAATCAGATGAGAAGTGAAACCAAAAAAAAAAAGGACAAAAACAAAAACTTTATTTTATTGTCAAACAACAAAAATCCATTTCACAAAAATACCAAAAATCCATTGTCAAACTTCAGCAAATCGCCATTATTTTATAGTTTTTTTTACCATTTCAGTACAACACTATACCCATAAAAAAAAAACACATCAAACACAAGAATATACATTTTCATATTCAAGGTAATTAAAGATTCAAGCATGATTTCTCCATGGTATTAATTTAACATCACTGTTGAATGAGAAAGAGTTGAGTAGAGAGTTTAATCCTAATTTAGATCCCTAATTTGTCTCCCCGAACTCTAATTTTTATTGTCGTTGTAAAAAAGAAGAAAGAAAGCAAATAAATGACAGATTTTTTTTTTTTGGATAAAATCAAGTCTTTTAACGAACAATTAGTAATTTCATACTTTGACGCAGTCAATTTTGTTATATATTTACTTATTTTACATATCAAATCAGTAAATGATGTCCACATCAGTAATTTCATATTTGACCAGCTAAAACAATTTTTTTTATAACTAATTTATAGATTGCGATACTTAAATATAACAAACGTAATTTCAGACACCGCTTTATTATTTTTGAACAAGTTCACACACCAAATTTGTCTTTTTCCAATAAAATCCATCAGACTTTTGTTCCCAACTAATTTCTTAGCCAACCTAACAAATTAAAAATCAGATCGGTGCAGGTGGCATTTTTGTCTTGCTGTTTTCAGATCGGTTTGCACGTGTTAGGGTATTGTCAACATGGAGAAGAGAAGAAAAGCTAAGCATCAAAGTTGCTTATTATTTAATCAAAAGGGAGCATTTGGATTTGAATATGAAAAACAGTCCCCTCCTCTAATTTTAGAAACCAAATAAAAAAAAAAGAACATTAATTGAACCAACTTCATTTTATAAGAAAAATAAATTTTCCATGAAAAGGTGGCGGTCTAATGGTGTTGGATGAAATGGAAAAGATCTAAAATGCCCTACAAAGAAGTCAAACCAAAAAAACAAGAAAAAGATTGACAAGAACTGGAATCGCATGCCCCCTTTTTGTGGCGGGTGGCGGTGGTGATCTCAACTATTTGCCAACTGGTAGCGGTGGTTGCAACTATTTGAGGTTCGCAATCACGGCTATAAAATGGAAGGGTACAAAAATTACAGAAATACTGTTAAAGATTTTCTCTTTTTCTTTTTAAAAAAATTAAATCAAGAACAAGAGCAGAAGGCAAGAAGAAATAGGACTAGGCTCAAGAAACAGAACAAAATCAAATAAATAAAAAACGGATTTGTACAGCGTAAACGGTCAAAAAAAAAAAAGAAATGATGGATTATATTGTCCTTAAAAATATGGTGGGTGCAAAAATCTTTTTTTTAAAAAAAAAAAAGTGTAGAGTGCACTTTTCTTGATAAATATAATGGGTCTTGAAAACCCACTTATAGCTTCACATAGCCATTTTGAATGTCCAAGATTTTTTATTTTATAGTCATGAGATAATTGACGCCATTGATCACGTTCATTTCATATGCAAAATGAAAATGAGCCTGAGAAATCACCACCTCTATTTCGAGATCAGAAAGAGGGATGTATTACTACCTAACATGTAAACTTGATATAATATAATAGATTTTGATTTAAAAAAAAAAAAAAGACATAATATAAAAGATGGGCGGTGGACCATCGATTAAATTGATATCTGAATTGCCAAACAATCTCATCATTTTCCAGTCAGGCCATATAAGACATAACTGGGTCTGTTAGGTTCACATGAAATTTTCTACATTTCTTTTTTATTTTAAGACTGCTTTCCATGTGAGAAATATTGAACTAACAAAGTAAGTATTATTAAAGACAGTTGTCATTGTCAATTTCTACTACTACTATTATTGAGTAAGGGAAAGGACTTGGAAAACGTGGGGAAGGACACCATTGAACTACTTATGCCAGTGGAAATGTGGAATTATTTACAGCCCAGGTAGAAATTTTGGTGAAGTGTGATAATCAAAAAAATACGAAGTAAAGAAAGCTCCATACATTACCTAAGATGGTAAGAAAATTTTGGTTCTCTCTCTTTTATTTTTATTTTTTTTTTGTTACTCATCAAAATGTTAGTTTTAAGGTGAGCAGTGTATCCAAAACATAATTGTTGAATGCCTAAGTTTCACATGGAATGCGCTTTAGAATTTAGACTTGTTTGATAAAGAAAATGTAATTTCAATAAGTATGTAAATTAATTTAAAAATGATGATAATATTGACACTATTTAAGAGTGTTTTAACACTTCTCTTTTATTATTTCGTTCTTTTTTATTTTCAAAATTTTTTAATGAAACTAATAAAAAATATTAAATCACTTTTAGAAGTTTCAATATCATCACTCATTTCAAAAATACTCTGATGAACTAAAAAATTAATCTCTTTTCATTGTAAGAAGCACACTTGTCATCAATTAAACTAGTGGCCGTCCAAGATGCTCCTTTTTCTTATATGGTAATGACAAAGAGGTAACTTTATTCATAAATAAGTATTATTCATAAACAATTACACAGCATATATATATATATATATAATCTAACTTATTAATATAAACTTGATCTTTAATATAATTAACAATGATATATTTATGTTAAAAAATGATATATTAATTTAATTCAAAATTCATAATATTGTTTATATTATGAATCTTTTTCGATAATTATGTATTTTTATCAATTGTGAAAATATTTATTAGATAAGTATTATATAGTGTGATGTGAAATAAAATTTATATAATAAATTATATCAGATTTAAGGGACAACAACTAATAATTTATCAAAATTACTAAATAACTTTTAAATTATAAAATCCTTTTCTATAAAAGAATAAAATTTTCATAAAAAAGAGAAACAAAATTTTTATAAGAATAAAATAACAATATTAAACAAACTCTAAAAAATATCAATCAAATAAAATAAAAAATTAACAAACAGAATAAAAATATTTATTTATTAAAAAATAAAAAAGAAAAAGAAAGGCTTCACTGCGAACACAATATTTTGACAATAACTCTAAATCGATAAAAGTGTAGAATTATTTTTAAAGAAAAAAATGGCTATAATTTTTTTTTAACATGATATTGACTAATCTGCAAGCCAAAAACCCACAGAATAATGCTCTGAAATTTTCTTAAAGAGATCAAAATTAGATAAATAATGGTAAATGCATATGCAAGGTATGTGCTATATGGATGGTAGGTAAATATTATGAATGTTTCCAACGCTGCAATTAGACCTTCCAATGTTGCAATGATTTTTGTGATTTCAGAGTGTGCCTTTTATCTCGATTCAGCGAACTCATAATTTATTATATAATGTATACAACAAGAGGTTCCAGATTTTTGCTTTTTATCCGACCCAAAACGCCATCCGAATCGGCTCGAAAAGATGATCTGAATCCGTTCTTAACCTTGATCAAATCCAAAATTACGTAAAAATTTTTGGATCATGTTAGGAAGGTCATGGGTCAACTCGATGAGTCTGAGCAAAACTAATGCAAATTGATCAACCTATGACTCTACTCATTGATAATATAAAAAAAAAAATTATTACTAAATATATAAAGGGAGAACAATTAAAATAAAAAAGAAAGAAATTTAGTTCAAAAAAATATTTTAATTATTTAATTAGATTTAAAAATTTAAATTTAACTTTGATATTTTGATTTAAAATATAATGAAATTTTATATTTCAATAAATTTTTATTTATTTTATTTTATTTTTTATGTGCTTAAATTATAATTTATTATTTGTTGATAAATTATTTAGTAATAATAAAAATTATTTATTGTGATAAAATAATTTTATCATAATTTTTAAATTCTTTAATACAATAACATATATTATTCTGAGAATATTACTGCTTTTTATATGTAATTTGGTATATTGTAATGAAATATTACAATAAAAGAGTGTATATCATAATTTATCTTATGTGCTCATTTATTATGACAAAAATTTTTGAATTAAAAAATTTTGAGTTCAATGATTAAGAAAATTCAAATTTTTTTGCAAATTTTCAATTGTATCTAAAGTTTCAAATCGAGTCAATTACACACTAATTTAATGAATTGAGTTTAATTATACCCCAAATCAAATCAGCATTTAATAAAATTTATATTTAGATTCAATTGACTCTTATATTTTTCATTTAGTTCAATCAAATTTAAAATTAAGTTTCAACCTTACTAAGATAATATTTTTATTTTTACTCAATTTAAATATTTTTTCACAAACATATCAAAATTTTATTTTTTTTTTAGTTGATAAAATAAATAATTTTACACTAACTTTATGTTTTAAAATTATAGATTTTATTTTTAATATTTAAATAGTAAAATAATAAATTCATAATTTTTATTTTAAGGATAAATTTTTTTGAGAATGTTCATATTCATATCATGTAATTGATTTTTTAAATATTTCTTAAAAAATTTCATTTTAAATGGTTTAAAAAATTTATTATTTAAAATATACAAATTAATTTTTTAAGGAAAGAACGAGACATGAAGAAATTTATAAATTATAAATTTTAATTTCAAAATTTTTACATTTAAATATAAAATTATCAAATAAAAGTATATAATAAATTTAATTAATTAAAAAATGAGATTAAATTCAATAAAAATAAAATTATCATCTTAATTAAGCTCATGAATTGATTTTTTTAAAATATTTCTTAAAGTTTTTTTAAATGATTTAAATAATTTATTATTTGAAATTTAAAAATTAAATTTTTAAGGAAAGATTGAAAAAGAATTTAATAAAATATTGAGAGATTTTATGAATTATAAATTATAAATTTAAAACTTTATAGATTTAAATATAAAATTAAAAATTATCATATAAAAGTATATAATAAATTTATTTAATCAAAAAAGGGATTAAATTGAATATAAAATAAAATTATCACCTCAATTAAGTTCAAGTAAATAAATTTTACAAAATTTTATTTAAATAGTTTAAATAATTATTATTTAAGATATAATAATTAATTTTTTAAGAAAAAATTGAGAGATTTTATGAATTATAAATTTAAATTTTATATTTTATATTTTTTAAATTAAATATAAAATTAAAATTTATGATCTAAAAATATAAAATATATTTAATTAAGCAAAAATGATATTTAATTGAATAAAAATAAAAATATCATTTTAATTAAACTCATGTTGTTGATTTTTTAAATATTTCTTAGAACTTTTTATTTTTATAGCTTAAAATTTTATTGTTTAAAATATAAAATTATTTTTTTAAGAAGATTGAGAGAAATTTTTTAAAAAAAATTAGAGATCGAGAGATTTTATAAATTTATAAATTTAAATTTTCAATTTAAATATAAAATTAAAATTCATCATACAAAAGTATGTAATAATTTTAATTAAGTCAAAATAAGATTAAATTGAATAAAAATAAAAGTAGTATATTAATTAAATCGTACACTTAATTTTAGATTTAATTGAAAATGTTTAAGGGGGTCAACTAATATTCTAAATACTCTTTACTAAATTTTGTTTTTTACTTAAGGTATAATTAAAATCAATTTAACAAATTACAATGTAATTGACTCAATTAGAAGTTTTGGATATAATTTAAAATCGCATAAAATTTTGAATTTTGAGTAATTAAGCTATATTTTTACAAAATTTTTAAATGATTTAATATGTAAAAAAAATATCACAATTTTACTTATTTTTTAATTGTAATTGTAATAAATTTGATTTTTATCATGATAAAATCACACATTAAGATAAATCTAATTTTAATACACAAATTTTAATCATAATGCACTTTCTTTCATTTAACATTATATGTTTGTTTGTAAATTAATTTAAATTATGATGTATGACTTAAATATAAATTTATGTAGACTTAATTCAATTATTTTCATTATATATAGTTATTTACTTAAAAAATAAAGTATATTTAATTTATTAAGCATTTAAATAAAAACAAAAATTTTTAATCAAGTTTTATTTTATATAAAATCTATCTTGCTAAAAATAATTTTTAAAGAAAAATTATTATTTCTCTCTTAATAAATTATGAGAAAATATATCATAAATAATAAAAAATTAATTAATATTTTAAAATCGAATAATTCCCGACCTGAAATTTTTAAGAGTAAATTCGAATTTTATCCAAAATCTTTTCTGCATGCATAACCTCGATGAATGATCTAAATTTGCCCGAACCCAAACAACCCAAACCCAATACAAAAACATATTAACCCATAAATGACCCGACCATTTATCACCTTAATATACAACTCCAAGACATCCAGAAAAACAATAACAAACAAAAAAAAAAATGAACATAACTGCAACCCATAGGATCGGAAATGGGAGGAATCTACAATTATGATCAACCTACTATGGTGGCTGGACAATGCTATGGAACCACTATAGCTACTCTGGTATCTGCTGAATTATCTACTCCTAATACTATAATCAATCTTACTATTCTCTATCTCCTAAACTTGCTTCTCTAATGCAACACTATGTGCAGTAGATAAGAATGTCACAAAGAATGAAATAGATGTTGTGCGGTAATATTCCTATGCCATAGAGCTGAAATTGTGGATGAGTCTTTTTGTCTCTCTGTCAATCTAAATTGCACGAAATGAAAATACAGAAATAGAAGAACATATAAACGATATGTGGAAATAATATTTTTTTAAAATTTATAAAAAAAACGTGAGAGAGATGTGAAAAATAATAAAATGCAAAATTGTTTTCAAAAAGGTAAACGTGACTCGACTAGAGTTTTCGTGTTACATAGCTGCCAAGCATCTTGTAACCATACTTTCTCCCGCCTAGGTGAGCTCCTCCTTGTACCTCTAAAATTCATTCCGTGTTATTAATCTAAAAATTAACTTCATGTATTTCCCATCAATTGTTAACCTAATAGTTAAGGACATCCCATATTTAATATTCTTAATGAAGTATACAACCCTACCATTGAAGTATATTACTATGTCAACTCCAACTTATAGCATACAAAAAATTAAAGAGATAAAAGAAGTTTGACAAAATATTTATTTACCGATTCGCATGAGAGACGAAGATTTCAGTATGCAAGACGATGAAGTCTCCTCTAATTGGTTGAGACGATTCTTAAAAAATTTCTGACTTCTTCGTCTTAACGATGCTCAAGTCTTGAAGCCATCTCTCATAGATGGATTCAAACACAAATTTTTACTCTCTCCCTTCCGTTTCATGTCATATAGCATGTCGCCGAATTGACAGATTACCTTTTGTGCTAGGCAATCTCCACAAGTAATCTTTTAATAGCAGTGAATATAATAATAAATTTAATATTTATTGTTATTAAATAATTTAATTGATTATTTAAATAATTAAAATTTAATTATTATTTTATAAAAATTTATTATCAAATAAATAAAATAATAAAATAATTTTTTTAAAATTTATAATTATGTACGAAATTAATTGCAACAAAAAATTACATATTAATTTACATTTTTAATTTTAATTTTATATGACATAATTTTAAGAGAAAATTCATTAAATTAGAACAAAGTATTTTCTTAATAGTTAACCAAATAAATAATATTAAATATGTTATAACTAAATAAAATTAATAAATAATAATTATATATATAACAAAATAAATAAAATAATTAATAGAATAACAAAATTAGAAACAGATAATGTATATGAATTAGAAATGAGAATACCAATTATATAAACCCATTTGATGATAATACAGATTGGCGGATGTGAGCTGATACTGATTTTTTGTTGTTTATTGCCTTGGCAATGCTCATTAGAGCACTCTACATTTGGTGGAAAGTCCGGCTTATGTTATGGTATCTTATTTCTTTATAGTTTTCTTTTCTTGATTAATTATCAATAATAATCATATCGTAAGTCAGCAGCAGAGGCAGAGAGCGAAAGGTAAAGTTGGAACTGAAAAGAAATGGGAGGAGGAGGGCAGCTTACGAAGAGAATTCCACGAATTAAATTCCCACAGAGGCACCCAACTTCCTCGTCATCAGGTATCACTCATCTCTCTTTCTTTTCTTTTCCTACTTCTCTTTTATTTCATTTTATTTTATTGTTTCTTTTAAATGTTTTCTGTGCTTGTATATGTATTAAATTTTGATTCAATGCTAAAAACAATAAGCAAAGATGTGGGTTTCGTGAATATGATGTGCTTATAGAGATAGATAAATACCATGGAAGGGAACAAAAGGAAAGGCAATAACTTTGCGGCACATAGCTTACTTGGGTGAACTTGACGGAATTACAATATTCAGGATCCAGGTACATATGTGCATGTTATTCCTTGCGTATGAGGTGATTTTTTTTTTTGGTAGTATCGACTGTCATACGAAGAGAGAGATAATGAATTGGATGATGTAGGTGCCCTCTTTTAGAGACTAGGTCATCTATTTATACATACATTTGGTACCAATTATAGAAAGGTCAACTAGGCACATGTATGGAATGCTTGTTAATTGTTCCTGTGATGGTGGCATCTCTATCTTCTCTAGTTGCATGTCAACTGGACTTGTATAGGGAAGGTCAGTTTTATGATCGTTTGAGGCTTATGCTGGCTTCATTTATTTTGTTCGGCTCTACCTAGTTCTTTCGGCTCTGTTTAGCCTTGTGTTAGGATCTGCCTTTTAGAATTCTTTGTTAGACCAGTTCGGTTCTATCCACGAGGGATGCCCTTTTTTTGCTTGAATTTTGAACCCATATTTTATTTCACTGCAGACTGCAGATGCCTTTTTTTTCTTGGGGCTGCGTTTTAAATATATTAGGAGATTGAATTGGATGGATAATCCTAAAATGTAGGATATATATACTAGGATATTGAAATAAATGTGAATGACAGAGGGAGAGTGCCACTTAGGAAAGAGGAAATATGCTTTAGCCACAGTGATAAATGGTTACATTGGTGACAAAAGTTTTTTTTTTTTTTTTTTAAGGGACATAATTAGGAACCTCTCATTGCATTACTGCGGCATTTATATGACCTAATTGCATGAAGTGACACTAGCAATACTACTATGGTATTGAGTAAAGAAATGATGTTTACTAAGTGTAGTAAAAATCCCCAAATAGATTAAGGTTTGGGCTGGTGGTGGAGAACAATAAATATTCTATCAATTTGGTGCTTAAGAAATGGGAAGACAAGATGAACTCAAAATGTTTATACTGATATCCAAGTATTTCTGATTTTTACAATTGTTGGATCCAATTATGTCTGCAGAATAAAATCAATACTGTTTGTGTAGACATATATTTACAAAGGTCAACACCAGCAAATTCGAGACATTTACAGAACCCTTGCAGTTTTATGAGCCGACAAAGTAATTTTAATGTTTTTCGATGTAGTTAATATTCCTTTCCATAGGTTTAGCCCGAGTCCTAAGCATAAACAAAGTCCATCTGGGAGAGAATGACCTCTTTGCAATTATTCTTCTTCCTTTACTAATAGGAAAAATAAGCAATTTTATGTTTTGTAGGGTTGTTTAGGATGATTTATATCTTGGTGGGATTATTTGATAATTTCCTATTCAAGTTTTCTCTACATAACGGTTTAGCCTCTCTAGGCATATGGATTTGGGATTAATATAATAATTTAGCGTCTTATAACATGGATCTAGGTCACTTCTATCACCAAGTACCTGTTTGTTTGAGGCCTTGGCAATTTTTGAGATCTTAAGTTTGCTATTTGTTTGTAATCTAGCGAGCATTTTCTTTGCAAATAAGTGATAGGCAAGGGAAGTTCTTTAAAAGCATTTTGTTCTGCAAGCATGCCATATAATGGTTGGCAAACTGATCCATTACACTAATAGAACAGAAATGAATTTTCGGAGTCTCTAATATCAGCTAAATATTATGAAAAAACAAAAATGTTAATCTGCTTACAAGTTTCATTAATATTTCACCTGTTGTATCCTTACTAGTCAAGAAGAATCTTGGTTTTCTCGTGTGTAGGTTCCATTTCCCAAACTCAAGCAGCCTCAATCAGGAAAGACATTCAACAGTATTCAATGTCAAGGTCAGATGTTCCAGTACCGCCTTCAAATACTGCTGTGGAAGGCAAAGCTTCTCTTCAGCCCAAGCGTACGCCAGTGTCTGCGAGAGAAATAGAGGCTGTTCTGGTGAGAATAATCTCCTTTTCTTTTCCCTAATCAAAACTCACACTTCCGGCTTTCAGAATGTTGAAGCACAACAAACCCTAAAGGATACAGGAATTCATATAAAATTTTGAAAGAGTAGGACTTTGGGTTACTTAGTGCATTGTCACAATGATTGTTTAAACCTTAGTCTAGCAACTATCTAAAAGCATTACTCTTGCTTAACCAACATTTTTATTTTGGTACGTTCTATTTGATTGTGAACCATTTATAATCTACTCAAATTTTTAAGGTTAAATTTGTCTGCACAAACAGCTTCTGGTGTACAATGAATTCTTAAGTCACAAAGTGTACTAGTATTTGATTTAAAATGTGCATTAGAACAGTTTTCTATATGTTTATACTTCGATAGCAAATTTGATTTCTTGAGTTCAGTATAGTATTCCAGAATGAGATCCGAAGACTCTACCTTGAAGTTTTTCAGCAAATACTGGATCCAACTGGATGAAAAAACTTTAGAAATTAGTTTAAGCACATTGATTCTGTTATTTTCAAAACGAACATGAAACTTAGTTGTTCGTGTCTCTGGCTACCTTTTCATTGTGAGTTAAGAACTGTGATAGAATAACAGCTTGCTGTGATTTCAATTGTTTAAGCTTATAAATTCATAATATATTTTTTGTTCGAAAGCTGATTTACATTCTCTCTCTTTACAGCTGGGTGGGTGCCTATGAGACTGCAACAATTAAGCTTGTATCACTGGATGGACCATGTTAATAAAAATGTGTTATCTGATCCTTGGATTTGCTGTACGATTTGTTAATGTTAACCTTTCGTTTGTGTCTTGTATCTATAAATACTCAAGAGGTTGCAGTGCCTCATATGAAGTGCTAAAATAAGGAAGAAAACGATGATGTGGTTGTAAGTAATATCAGGGTGAAAACTATAAAAGTGATTATTCTAAATTGTGATGCCAAAGAGTCCCCAAGCAAATTCTCCCTTGGGTTTTTTCCAAGTATAACGACAAAAGCACTGTGTTTAACAGTTTTTAGTTAGTGCTCAATCAAAAGATATCGGCCAAGCCTAACTCTACCATGGATGGAATGCCAGAAGTAATTGGTAGGATGTTCTCAGCGTAGTTTCTGGATTCAAGATAAATAAACAAGAGAACTGAAAAAGAAATTTCACCATATATTTCAAGAAAAATAAACTGTACACCATTCCTCAAGAATAGCCACAAAGGCTTGCTGACTTTCAAACAAGCTAGAAGGTAAGCCTACATATTCCATTTCCTGTACCAGCTCCATGCAAAGCTCAACCCTTTCCCCAGTGATTCAGCTCCATTAACTGCCAATTTGATATCCTCCAGACAGTCATGCACATAGATAAATGTTTTCCCTCCCCGCCACATCCACATGGTCAGTTCTTTCAAGACCTGTATTGCAAATAATCTCATCATGTATACCATGCAAAAGTGATTTCCTTCAAAACAAGTTCTCCCATAATATGATTTTGACGAAATTCATTTTCCATTTCATTTCAAAGATCAGAAGAACAGAATAGACAACTTACCGCGCAGGGCCAGGGAACTCTACGGCTAGTCGGACAAGGTCAGCCTCAATATTTTCGTCGCAGCCCTCAACCTCCTTAAATTGAAATTTCCCACTAGCATCCTTCTCCCAATGGAGACGCACTACCTCAGGTCCTCTCATATTCCTATTTTCATCTCCAATAAACGATAGTCAACACCTCATAGGACCTTGGTCTTTGCCAAATTTGCTGCAGCTTCCTTGTGCTGGAGAAACAGCTAGTGCTAATATATTGATCGGATTAAAGTAAAAACCTTTCTTGGAAAATGCTTGCTATGACTAATCCTGGCTTCGTGGCTCATATAATTAACACAGAAAACAGCTGCTGCTGCTGTTTTATGCAGAATCCATAATAGGAAAGCAATCCATCGTAGCTTCAATCACAAACTAAAATTCTCAGATACATATTTTCCATGTCGGACAAATAAACTTCCGGATTCAAATACAGAAATTTTTAATCTAAATTTTTTAAATAATAATAATAATACTGAAAGCAAACGAGAATCTTGTTGCATCACAGTAGTAATACTAAAAAATTGTTGGAGATGATTGATGATACTTAAAAACAAACAGAGAAGCACAATAATCTCCCGTTTACAGCTAGCCTCAAAAATCAGAACAGCGACCGTTTCGCTCCCAATTGCCGTAACGAGTTGGCTCGGGACCCCTGGGCCCACCGATCTCGCTGGTCTCGTTATTCATATGATCTCCATTCTCTTCTTGATTTTCTCTACTTTCAACTTGGGGATTCTGTTTGGTTGCGTCTTCTTCTTGATCTTCTTTCTTTTTCAGACTTTCTTGAGATTGTGGTTGATTCAACGAGCTTAAAAATCGACTCAAAGAGTTGCAAGCCGAACGAACCACTGGCTCTGTTCCAGATCCTGCTAAGTCAAGGTTGGAGAGAGATGAAGAAAATAGACGCCCGAGACTGCTTCTCGCCATTTGATACTTCAGTCAATAATAAAATAATAATATTGTGAAGTTAGAAACAGAGGCCGAGATAAAGGTAAAGTTGAAACCGGAAAGAGATGGGAGGAGGAGGGCGGCGGCTGAAGAGAAGGCACCCAACTTTCTCACCTGCAGGTGACGCTCTTTTGTTTTTTGTTTTTTTCCCTTACAAAAGAACCGGCTATAACTTTGCAGCGCATAGCTTACTTTTTCTAAATGTTAATTCTTGGCTATAAGGTGAATTTATTTTTTTTAATATTTGGATATAATGGAATGTGATTTAAAGAATAATGAATTCAATGATATAGATATCAAGTCTCCTATTTATTCATTATGGGTAGATGAGTTATACAAGTATATAAGCCTCATTTGGATTAAAGATTTTTACATCCATGGATTTTATTATTACATTTATGAATTTAAAATTATAAATTGCGTAAACTTTAAAATCCATGAATTTATAAAATTTTATTTATTTTGGCATGCACAATAAGTTCATAGATTTAAAGAATATTTTCATAATAAAAATATAATTATAAAATGTATCGTTTATTAAAATAATAAATTTCACAAATTCTACCTCTTATAAGAGATTTTAGAATTATTCGTTTTAAAGGGTTATTGTAAATGATAATTTTAAATAATTCATAAATGTTGATTAATTTTTTCAATCAAACAATATATTTTAAATAAATTCATGAATTTTTTAAAATTTCTCAAACCAAGCGATATCATAAAAAGCTTGTTAATTGTTTTGTAACTCTAACGTGTATATCTTTTTTGATTGATTGCTGGTCAATGAAATTTATATATAAAAAATTATATTTATAATAATTTAGAATTTATATGAACTTCATTTTGTTTATTCAACTTATTTAGCTAATTTATTTTTGTTTACCCGAGTGCATTTGAATCTATTATTTTAAATTTTTTGGTTAAACTTGCTCGGACATTACGATGAAGGATGCTTTTTTTTTTTTTTTTTTACTTTCCTTTCTTTTTCTTAAATTTGTAAGCCATATTTTATTTCACTATGAAGTGCAGATGCCCTTCTGAGGGACTATTGTGCTTTGCCTTTTAATTATAGTAGGAGATTGAATTTGATTGATAATCTTATAAATTAGGATATACTAGAAGATTGAATTAAATGTGAATAATAGAGTAGAGTGCCGCCTAGGAAAGAAGGAATATGATTAAGTCACAGTGATCAAAGATTACATTAGGTATTTTTACATAAAATAAAATAAAATAAAAGATAACAAAGCGGATATGCACATTAGACTAATTAGTTGTTATCTCCTTTAATAGGCTGTGACACAATGCTGTTGGCCGTGACAGTAGTAGCACTCCTTTATCTTTTTATAATATTATAATTCTAATATCATATCGTGTAATTTATTGACTAGTAAAAATAAAAAAAAAAAAATCAATGTTTCCATAAAAGAATGATATTTATAGGGACAAAACTGAGTTACTATATTTTGAATTAAAATTTTATTTTTTTGTTAATAAACTAATTTTTTTTATTTTATATGCTTAGAAGTATTTTCATCAATTACAATTAACTTTTTCTTTCTATACTAAT
>CATIWR010024823.1:0-46129 GCA_949677035.1 Omphalea diandra
AGCTATGGTTATCAAAGCCGCAACATAAAATATAAATCACATTTTTTAGTTAACTAAAAATGCGTACTTAGTATATACTAGGGTAAATTCTATTAGTAGTGTGGTGTTGGATCAATTAACGTGATCACTGTATATATATATGTATACATCCTTACGTAGATAGAAGGGTTTTTGCTAAGTACAGCTGATAGCCTTGCATATTTGAACTCATTTGAGTAGTTATATCCATTGGAGAGCGCTATACTCAATTAGCATTAACAAAGTTTCATACCGACGAAGTATTCACTGTAGAACGTAGACAGTGTAATGAAAAAATTCAATGTGCCACCGAACATGTAGATTAGCTAGCTAAGGGCTGTTCTTGATTTCGAGCTCTAAGTACGCAGTTACATTAATATTTAAGAGAGAGTTTTACTATCTTTGTGATCCTACTTGAATCAAATCTAAATTAATCATATGTTTAAAAGGATATACAAATATAGAATGATCTAATAAAAAAATTCAAGTTAATGAGGATTGCATTTATCACATTGTTACACTTCATGGATATCCTATTTTTCTATGTGATATAGAGCTATATGCAACTGTTTGTATGTACCATTTGAGACTTATTAAAGAAGAATGTTAGTTAGGGTTTGAGTCTTGATTTATGTATTATAAGACATGCAATTAATAGTTGATCAAAGGGCTGATATCCGTTTTTTTTTTTTTTGCACAACTTTTATTTTATTTTTCAAAATTGAAAAGTAGTGATAACATTACATATTTAAAAAAATTAAAATCAAATATGAATTAATATAATTATTGTTATTATCAAAATCCTATTTAAATACTTGAAATTAAAATTATAAATATAGAAAGTAATATATAATAATTAATCTAAAAATAGTGAATTTATATAAGAATCAAATGCAGCCTTAAGTTAAACATGAGCTTAACGAAATTACAACAATTTAAAAATTTAAAATCAAATTTGAACCAACTTGATCTAATTTAATAACTTCTCCAATTGATTCGACTTTATTTCAATATGGAATAACTCTAATTTGCTCTAATTGAAATTATTAAAAATATTTATTTAAAAAAATTAAATAATAAATTTTTTAGTGACTTTACTCAAATCAAAATATGAGAATATCTCAAAAAAGATTCAAATTTTGGTATCTTAATTTGTGATAAGATCTAATTAGCTTGTAATCCCAAATAATACAACTCAAACCCATCAAATAAAAATACGATCTCAAATCAGTTTGACTTGGAATTACATGATCTGAATTTTTTTTTTTTTTAAAAAAATTGATGTTATCATCATCTCTAAACCTTCCTTTTAAAAAAAAAAAGTCATATTTATTTATTTTTATTTTTTTAAAATTATTTTCTTCTAGATTAATAGATTTTGCTTCTAATGAGTATGGGGTCTTAAATAAGAAGTCTATATAAGGAAAATTAATTTCTCAAAATCATTACTCCATTTGTTCCTAAATAATATTCTCTCTGTTCTTAAATAATAGTCGTTTTAGAAAATTTCACTAGAATTAAAAAACTACGTATTAATCATAAATATAGGAGACAAATAATTAAAAAGAATTAAATTACTCTTGATTAAATGACTTTGAAATTCTTCAAATGATTAATAATAAGAATGATAAAGATGTTAGTACAATTTAAAATTATTGATTATATAAAAATAACAGATAAATGAAATTTTAGATTTTTTTTAAAATAATTATTATTTAGGAACGAAAGAAATAGTCAATTTAAAGAATTTTACTAGAATTAAGAAACTAATTATTAGCTATAAATATAAGAGATAAAAGAGTAAAAAAGATTAAATTATCCTTGATTAAATGACATTGAAATTCTATAAATCATTAATAATAAGAAGAGTGATAATTATTTACATAATTCATCAGCCAACCGAGCTTTTTAAGTGATTCTGCTTAGATAATTATCCGAGAATTTATTCTTACTCTCACAAGTTGACCTCTACGTTTGATGAAATTAATTTTGAACGACTTTTTAAAGATAGTAATACGTTGTGGTTTCATTATTTTATTAGGTTTTCTTAATTCAACTAAAGCTATAGTGATATTTCTGTTAAAGAAAAATCGTCTACCAAACTATTCACTAAGGAGCTTGAAATGAGCTTTCTGATTTTCTGTTCTTACACCACTTTTCATATAACCACTTTCATTTCTAAAACATCAAAAAATAAAATAATAAAAAAAAAGATGAAAGACTTTAAGTTATTTGAGAAATTTTACAAAGGACCTAAAAAAAGGAAAAAAAGAACAAACAAAATAAAAAACTAAAAAGAGATTTTTTTTTTAAAAAAAAAAAACACAAATTTTACATGGGGATCTCTCTATTGAAAATCCAACTAAATTTCACGCCATTTGGCCCCATCTTCTTTGCCCTCTCATCAGCTCGCTCCTGAAGTTTTCTAATCCTAGGTGCTAACCCGCACACAAAGTCCTGTGCACGTCTCCCCTCACCCGTCAATCCCTCCAACTTCTGCAGTCCCCACCGTCCGATCAAAAACTCCAATATATCCGCATAATCGTCAACCGTGTACACCCCGAGCCGCTGGGCCACTGCCGAGAAGTGCTCGAACAGGTGCGTGTCCTGCCCATCGTACATCAAGTGGGCAGGCATCGTGATTTTCTTTCGCATCATGTCCGCTATCGCTAGCATTGCACCTGTGGGGTCCACCTCGAGGAGCTTTTCAACGATCCTAGAGTAGGCGTTCTCGTGGCGCTTCTCCTCAGATGCAATGGTTCCACATATGCGGGCTAGTACTGGATCACCGCGCTCCTTAGCTAAACGCGCCGTATTACCGTGCGAGATAAACGTCGCCCGCTCTTGAAACGAGGTGTACACGAAACCCAAGTAGGGGTTGTTCTCTGTTCCAGGGTCCTACGCATTAAAAATAAATGTATATTCTCTCTTATATGATAAATTAAGGTTATATTTGTTTTTTTACAATAATAAAATTCAAATTTTATTGCTCATTATTAAATAATTTTATCTTTACATCAAATTAAGACGCTGCAATGCACTACCAATTAAATTATATTTGGTAATGAGACAACACAATCAAACAAAATTTTAATATATATTTATTAAATTTTTATTTAATTATTTTTTAAATTGATTAGACGTATTATCAGACATTCTATAGAATAAAATTAAAAATTATAGTATCAAGGGTCATGCATCTTAATTTTTATTTTTGGTCTGCTTTTCGATTATGGGATAGGAATATTTGGATGAAAAAAATAGTAGAAACATACCATGCCAGCTCTAATTAAGTACTGCACGGTCCGTTCAATCATCAGCATATCAACCCGACCGGACAAATACAAGTACGTCCTTAGCAAATCCCCGTGCCGGTTCTCCTCAGCGGTCCAGGCCCTGGTCCACAATGCCCATGGGCTTGCGCTGGCCCCAGTCTCGTCCCTAACGCCATCCAGCGTGTTAATCAGGGTCTGATACGTGGGCAATGCGTCCTCAGTGATCATATCACCCACCAACACTACAAAATATTCATCAGGAAGCTCACACGTCCGATCACGTAAGGCCCGCACCTGGTCAGTGAAATCTGTGAATGGAAGTGCCGGATCAGGCAGGAAGTTGTTGGGCTGCCAGCATTGATCAACTGGTTTAAGAATGGGCAGGACATTTTGTGTGGCCCAATTCTCTAATGACTTGAATATTTCTATTTTTTCTTGTGGCATTGAGTGGGTCTTTCGGTGCTTTGTTGGTGCTGGTGGTGCAGCAGCAGCAACGGCAGCGATGAGTGGTGGACGGCGGAGTCTAAGTGTGGAAGACGGTGGTGTGAGGTGGCGGTCGTGGGTAGGTGGGGTCCATGCAAAGTGGTGGTTATTGAAGTAGTATGAGGTTTGCATTGTTAGAGACATGCTTTGGCGGTGCTCGTGAAGCACAAGTGGAGTAGCAACAGATGCATAAGAGGGCACGTTATTTATATAGGAAAAATGAGTAGCATTATGACCTTGATTCCACATAAAATCCCACCAATGCCATTTCCTGCCATATATGGTTTTGAGGACTCGGTTGTTTAATTTTGTAAGCTCCAAATGACCAAATCGACCTCCTCCTTGAGATTGGTATATTTTCATTCCACTTAAATTAAATTAAAATGATTAATTCGAATATAAATGAATTTAATTTAATTTTGATTATTCAATTTAAGATTGTAAAAACATCTAAAAGGAATTTAAAAGTTAATTTTCTTAAATTATGATATTATGAAAAATCCAATTTAAGATTGTACATCAACTTAAAATTTCATGTTCACAGAAATTAAAAAAGTTAGTTAATTATTATTATTTTATGTATTTTAACCACTTTCTTTCTAAAATATCTCTATTTATTTTTTTTAATTTTATCAATATTAATAAAGTATAGTTGTTATTAAAACTATAAAAGTTAGTGACAATATTCAAATATTAGTATTAAAATAATTATTGAA
Source organism: Omphalea diandra (assembly GCA_949677035.1). Classification (NCBI taxonomy): domain Eukaryota; kingdom Viridiplantae; phylum Streptophyta; class Magnoliopsida; order Malpighiales; family Euphorbiaceae; genus Omphalea; species Omphalea diandra. The sequence goes on from CATIWR010024823.1 coordinate 4,493, forward strand.
ACTTAAAAAAAATTATTGAAGAGTGTAATTTTTTCTTTGCATCAAAAAATACAAATTCATAGTAAAAAAATATAGGTAGAAATTTATTAATAGTGTGGAAATAAATATTAATTAATAAGGGTATATTAGACAATTATTTGATTAACTATCAATTAAAAAAGAAATTATCAATCATTTTAGGATGTCCAAAATAAAAATTTTGTTAATTATTTTGGGACAAAAGTAGTAATATATACTCTAATTTAAACTAATTTATCATAGTTTTTTTTATTGATATTAATACTTTTTAAAATTTTGAGTCACATTATAGGTTAGAAGACAATTTTCTATTTATGTTATTATGTTAGAGGTTAATCATTTTGTGGGATTGTGAAATTTATAACATGAAAAATAAGAATGCTCACCAATTAGTTGACCCACTTGTCTCCATTATTGTTTATAGCCCATTTATAAATTTTAACAATGAAGCTCTCTTGGGAAATTAATAAATATACATTTGTCATAGAAAAAAAAAAAAACAAATGAAAAGTTGCAAAGTAGAGAAGAAAAGGGTAGAATGGTCATTTTGAGAAATAATTGTGAGCCCTTAGAAAACAAGGGGTGCAGTTGTTTTGAGAGTGAGGGTAAAACCTGTGGGCTTTGGCAACAAGAGAGATTGTCAAACGTTGAGATGCTAATGACAGGAAAACTTCTTTGGCAACATCGAAATTTTTGTTAATACTAAACTCACTTTAATATCCCAAATATCAATTAGGCCACTGGAAATTCAAATCTTTTTATTTTCCCTCATTGGTTTTTATTTAATTGCAACCATCATCAGATTGTCAAAATCAGATATGGACCAAGATCTTGGTTGCATTCATAAGTCTTGATTTTGCTACAACTACTATACCAATTTCTTCACTCCATTAACAATGATTTAAACTAAAGGTCTAATAATAGGAGATTTCAGGATGTGGGAAGTTGTAATTTGTGAAAATAAAATAAAATAATTAATATAATTAGTTATGATATGGATTTCAATTTTAAATAAATAGATGGATCAAGATTCCATCAAGCACGAGAGAATATGAAACTATTGAAACACATTGCATATTTAATTCAATGCATTGACTATGATACTCCACTTTGAGCATTATGTTCTTTAGAAGGATTCACTCCATCTCGTCATAACCCTCTCATATCTAATTTAAGGCTAAAAAAACCTTTTTTTTTACCTTTCTTTTTTCTACTTTATAAGATTAAAAATTAAAAATTGATAAAATTTTACAAATAAATTTTAAATTAATAAAAAATATAAGCTATCACAAAAACTAAAATACAATATAATAATGTTATTGATATAAAGTAAATTCTATATTTAAATCAAATACTAACTTTATTTATAAATTATTTTTTTATGAAATGCATTTTAAAAAACAAATAAAATCTTTATGAAATTCACATGTAACACAAGATCTGTACTTGTTGCCACAAAACAATTTGATATACAATCAATAGCAAAGTTGGGATAATTTACACATTTACACAAATAACTACCTTCATTTGAGCTGAATTTTATTGCATTTATAAAAAATGATTTTCATCATTTTATAGTCATTCATTTTTTTATTAAAATTGCAATAATTAGTTAATTTCTATCAAAACCTAGTTAAAAACTTATTAAGATTTATTATTTTATTCATAGCCAAATAAGAATTAAAAAAATTATTTGTTATTTAAAAATTAAATCTCAATAATTTCAGCAAAAGTTTGGTCAAAATTAGTTTAATTTGACTTGATTGAAATAATAATAAAGCTTGAATAATCACAATAATGAAAATAATTTTATTATAACTGAAATAAAATTTAAATATGTGACCTTCAATACAAATTCAAATTACGAGGGAAGTATATATAAGTTCAACTTGTTGAACACATCATAGATTTTTCTTACATTATTATTATTTTTTTAATGGGAACAACATCATTGCATATTGAAGAGGAAATAAATAATGGAACGAACGTACATCAATCAAGCCTTGTGCTCAAGCTGGGGATGACTGGAAGAAGCAGAAGAACTTGCACCCACATCAAGGGCACTACTAGACAACTTACCTTCCTCCACAGACTTATTAGCATGCAAACCTTCACTATTCAATTTTTCTTTCTTCTTGATAACTTCATCAACATGCACATCATCCTCAATCTCTAGCACTATAACTTGTGGTCCATGAGGTCCTTCTACAATGGCCTCTTTCAACTTCAGGTGTTCATCCACATGGATAAGATCGGTTTCTTGAACTTCCTTCTTCTTCTTCGTTTTCTTGAGGAAGCAGCAGAGAAGGACTGCAAGAAATGCAAGGAAGAAAAGACCACCACATGACACAAACACAATGACTATGACTGTGGTGTTGTTGCTTGGAGATGGTGCTGGTGGCAGTGGGGGTGGTGGGGGGCGTACATGAGGTGGTGGTGGTGGGCGTACATGAGGTGGTGAAGGTGGATTTACATGAGGAGGCGTAGGTCGTGGTGGACTTACATGAGGAGGCGTAGGTCGTGGTGGACTTACATGAGGAGGCGTAGGTGATGGTGGACTTACATGAGGAGGCGTAGGTGGTGGCTTGACATAAGGAGGTTGTGTTGGTGGAGGTGGACTTACATAAGGAGGCGTAGGTGGTGGCTTGACATAAGGAGGTGGTGGAGGCTGGAAATGGTGACTTGGTGGTGAAGGGGAGAAATATGGGAATTCAAAGTTATTGAAGGAGGCCATAAGGCAAGACCTTAGCTAAATTAGCTACTATGTATTTTTTGTTATGAGGATATGATTGATGATTATAGTGTTGGAATTGGTGGGTATTTGTAGCAAGAGGTGAGGATTATTTTTTTAATTAGTGTTAGAAGGCATGACAAGATTTGAGTGACTTGACTGTCATTCTAAGATTTGTGGGATTGGTTGTTTGCATTGGAAAACACTTCTTTGTTTCCCAACACTACTTCTCCAATTCCCTTAAGCTTAGTTTCCAAAGGACATTTCATATTGTTTTGGGTTGTACCATAGATGTGGCAGATTTTTAGCATAAGTTATGTATTTCTTTAATTTGTCTTTTTCCTCCAATCATTGCGTCTCATTTGGAACTCATAACATGCATAGCTACATATCAATCTTCTTCCCACTGAAAATTTTACTTGTTACTTTGTACAAGAGAATACATGTATAGTAAATTAGGGTTACTATAGTTGCTTTTGAAAGTGTAAAAAATCAGAAAATAAAAAATAGGAAAAAGTCCCTTCAACATTATTATGAACAAATTATTATTATTGTTATACTACAAGGCAAGCTCTAGTTCTCATGCACTGCACGAAACATTTTATATATCATTCAACGAACTAATTATAATATAAATGAACATTAATTTAATGGTTTACACGACTCTAAAGATACGAAATTATAAATTTAATTTTAGATCAAAATTTCTTTAATAAAAAGTAATTATGATATATTTTATTTGCATATACTAATATAATTATAAATTGAATTAAATTAATTATTATAATTATGTTACATGAGTTATGAGCTTAAGCATATTTATATTGTATTTATTATTGTATTTATTATTGATTTCATCTCAAATACTAAGCTTCAATTAACATCAATATGATTATTTGATTTCGATTTTTTTTTTGTAAGTTATTGCTGTTGGCTTTTCTTAAAATTTTTACAATATTATTACCTAATAATAACTAAGTTTTAAACATATAATTCTATAACATGCAGTAGTAGTTAGTAGGCTTGACTATAATTACAGTAAATCAAAATTATTTAAGCTATATAAATTATTCTAAACTTTTGGATATAATTTTAAACTAAATAAAAAATTTAAGCCTCTTAGTCTAATATTGTAAACTATGAAAATAATTAAATTTGGACTTTTGCTTGAAAGTAAAATTATATATAAAAATTTACAAAACTAGACCATGATAATAATTTTAAAAAAAGAGGAAAAAGAATTCTTGTTATGAAAATAAAAATATTTGATTGAGTTGTACTGTCTTGATTGTGACTAGTGAATATTATTGTTCCTAAACAATTATAAAAAAGATAAATTTTAACACACACACACACACACATATATATATATAACAATCAATATCATTAATATATATATTTTATCAAGTGATTGTATTAATAACATAATATATTTGATAAATGATAATATAATATACTTTTGTTTTTATGTGATAAGTAAATTAATAGTTAAATATTTAATTTTCTCAATTAACTATAAGAAAATATAAAAAGTTCAACAATATAGAAAATTCTTGTCATAAAAATAATTTAAAAAATTTAATAGTATAGAAAGTTTTTCATATAAAAATAATTTAAAAATTTTAATAATATAGAATTTTTTTTTGCATTTATCCTTTTTAGGATCTTAATAAAAACAATATTTAGTTTTCTGCATATAGAAAATTAAAAGAATTAAAAAATTAAAAAAAGCATATATGAAAAAATAATATAACTATAAATTTTCTTATTTTTTTCAAAAATATTATATTATTATTAAAACTTATTAAAATAATTTAATTATTATTAGTATTTTATTTATTTAAAGATTTAATTAGAAAAAATAAAATTTATTTAGTAAGTCCAATAATTAATTAATTATTTAATAAAAATAAATATTAAATTTAGTTAACATACGATAGCTCCACTAAAATTAGATAATCATGCAAATGGATTCTTTTTCTTTATTTCATGGCTCCATCTTACTTTAATAGTTCATCAATATTTAATGAATAACAATGATTTTATAATAATAATAATTTCAACGAGTTTTCATCATTATCATTGTCCTAATATATGAATATTTTGCCGAACATAATCTTGTCAAATTTCATAATTATATTTTATTACTATAATTGTGAAAAAAAACAAAGAAAATAAGGAAATGTAATGTCCCTTAATGGTAACTTTGTCCTAGCAAATGATTTATATTTGGTTTGCTGAAAATTAAATATGTAAATATTTAATTAAAAAAGAAAAAAAAGATATTGTGATGTTAATAAATGAAGATACTATCCATTTTTATTGTTATATTTGCTATGACTTGTGATAATTAATAGTAATTTTTTTAATAAGAATAATGAAAATATTTTCATTCATAAATAATCATACGATATCTATAAAAAAAAATATTCTTATAATTTAGAACACTAATTTAAAATTAATCATCAATACTATTAATAACGAAATATTGGTTCAGCTTTGAAATTATAAGTTTTTTATCATAAATTTTTTTTGATAATTTTATATTTTTATCAATTATGAAGATCTTTTTTAGTTTTAATGTTATAGCATGATGTGGATTGTAATTATATAAGATTTCAGAATAAATTTGAGAGACAATACTCAATAATATATCATTTATACTACTAAATAATCAATCTCAAATCACTAGAACTCTCAAAAGAATAGGCAAAAAATTTCATAATAAGAAACAAAATAATAAATCTAAGCAAAAACTCTAGAAAAAGAGAAAATAAAAGAAATTAAGAAAATAAAGAAAAAACTAATTTATTGGAGAAAATAAAAAAAAGAATATGAAAAAGATAGAATTTATGAATGATAGCCTAAAACTCTAAAGATAAAAATTATTTTCAGAAAAAAAAGGGATAAAGTTAGGATTATAGTAAGATAATTAATAGTAAGTTAAAACAGTTACATCTAATTCAGTTTTAGTATACAAATAAATTTATATGTTCGCTAACATACAAAGTAAAATTTTAGTTTTGGATGATGGCAGAGTACGTTTACGTTCAGGAATGAATGAACGGTGGGGATAATGAACGTAATTACCCTCGTTGCTACTTATTTTTAATTGTATATACAAAATGTCATATAATTATTTATAGATAAAAATATTTTTTTTAATATTTTAAAAAATATAGAATATCAATGTGAAAATTATGAATTTAATTTGAATAAAAAAATCTAAATAGCCACTAAAGAGGTGACAATATATAAAGTGAGACACCTCTCAATAGTTATCAATGTCTATAAATAGGTTTCTTGCAATTACTTCATTTAGACAAAGTTTTAAGAGGATAATAATTCTTTTATTATTCAATTTATCTAAATTTAAACTCAAAAATTTTAAACACGACTTAGGGCTTTGCAAGAGAATTTTGGAAGTGATAAAAAAAAAAGACTAATAATTATGAAGTAATAGAATGGAATAAAAAGTAACGGAATGTTAATTACCATACTTTGTTTGAGATTTTTTTAAAAATAATATAGAGTTGAAAGAGACAATAACATTAACATTATTGAGGAGTTTTAAAATACGAAAGAGAGTTAATTAAAAAAAATATCAAATTGATAATTATATCTAAAATATAAAATATTACATTAGAGACTATAAAAGTTATATTTGTCTTATAATATATTTTACTTTTAACACTTTTTTCATTCCAATGTCTGCCCCTCAAATTAGAGATTAAAAAGAAAAATGAGTTTATAAAGTTAAATGATGTAAAAAATGAATCTCCATTAACTTTTCACTCTAATTAAAATTGTATTCCTAAACGAAATCAAATATTTACATTCATTTTCATTCTATCATTTAACTTCCATTAACCCACTCTTATAAAAACTGTAAAAAAATTATTAATAACGACAAATATATTTACAATATTCTCTCACATGGGGTGCTTAAACTCAAACTCGACATGCATGGATCATGGAGGGATCAATGATCCTATGCTTCATTTTCCTGAACCATTTCTGAATCCCTATATGAATTTGGTGGTACATACGATGCCCAGTTCTCAAGTTAATTAGATCCTGGATTATGTGTGCTAATTTTATCATCACTTAATGAGAAGCATCTCTGGTCACCGATGTGATGATGTAATAAGACTTGGACTGAAGATCAAAGTTCATACGTTTGTTTTTATTTTATTTTATTTTATTTTTTTCTTTTACTTTAAACAATGGAAAACATCAACTGGTATTGAAGTTTAAGCCATCGATCAAGTTGCCACCTAAAACATCCCAACTTCATACCATGAGCATCAGCACAGAGAGTGAATGTGTCGATGAAGTTCTAGCAGTGTGGTGCAGCTAATGATGGGTCCACTTCGTCCAACAACTCTGGCAATGGTGCGCTATCGATGACTATGCCACCAGATTGTCAAACTGCTCCCCTTTTTTTTCCTCTGTTATTTATTTATTTGAAATTAATTAGAAAGAGATGAAGGTGGCGATGCAAAAGGATTGATAGCAGTGATGGTACAAAGGGAGTGATTTTGGGGAGGCTACCACCTGTATACATGAAGCCATTGCTGTTGAAAAGGAGAGAATCTGATTTTACATTTTCCTCATGATATTGTTATTAAGAGATTTATTTTATTTTATATAAAATTTAAAAATTTATTACTTAAAAATATAAAAACTAATATTTTTTTTTATCATTTTGTACAAAATAAGATTTAATGGAGCCCAAAATAAAAGTTGCAGTTTAATTGGACTCAAAATTTAATTTTAAGTGGCAATCTTTGATTTAATTTAAATTTATTCAAAAAAGTAATCCGAATCGACCTTAAGTAATTTAAATTAAATTGATCTAGAAACTTTTCAATCAAATTTGATTTGATCTTAATTTGATTCACAAGTCAATCTAATTTAATTCACAGATCCAAATAATTTGATTTAAATTATTAAAAATATTTAAAATATATATAAACTTTAAAGTAATACTTCATTTGTTTTGAAAAATTAAAATTATAAAGGACTCAATTCGACTAAAAAATACTTCTTTTTTTTTTTATGTATCTTTACTTGATGATTTGATCTGATTTGTATATAATTCAAAGTGATTCAATCCGACTTGCTAGAAGAAAGATGTGATCTAAAATTGATTCATTCTAAAAATAATCTGATCTATTTGTCACTTCTAGTCTAATAGAATGAGTTCCAAAATGATAGGGATCAAATTAAACTTTTGCCAAACTTTTTGTGTAACCACACAGTACCTTTCTATATCACCGTGATTACCACAATTAGCCTCAAACCCTTTTTGATGGTGTTGATGGCTCGCCTGATGGCACTCCGACAATCATTAAGGTCTTAACATGAAATTATCACGGGTTAGGGTGATCCTTATCAATTAGACTGCTGTGGACCCTATACTAGTATTACTTATGGAAACCGAACAAAAAATGCAGTTCTTGGGTGGCTTTGTCACCATCTTCAATTTCAATATAATGAATATGTTGATGGGGCTAGGAGGAGGTTTGGCTATCTCGTAAAGGGATACTAATGATGCCACTGTATTCAGGTTGCAGCTGACAGAATTAATAATGGCTATAAAGTTTGCCTACTTTCCTTTGTCTATGGCAGCCCTTATCCTCGTTATAGGCAGAAAGTGTTGAATACAGTCAATTATCTTAATCTTAGCAAGAATGATTGTGCATTGGAGATATAAGCATCTGTTGATGGAAGCCAAATGGAAAATTTTCACAGAAGGCTAAATGATTGTCAATTCATAGATCTGGAATGCAAAGGTAGTCCTTTAACTTGGACTAATTCGAAAATTGGTTAGAATTTTATCTTATAGATTAGACACAGTGGTTTCCAATGTAGCATGGAGATAAGCTGTTTTGAGAATGCTCAGATTGTCCATAAACTATTAGAGCATCCCTAATAGTAATCTTTATTTTAAAGAGCATCTTTTCCATAATAAATAACATTTTAAAGAATTTATAAATATAAAGAGTGAAAAAATTTATATAATTTTGATAAACTCTTGATATTTTTAATCTTTATTTTACTTTATCCAATAAACATTAATACTCAATAAAATCAAATTACTATCATGCAACGAAAGAGAAAAACTTTCTTAATAAACAAAACAAAAATAAATAATATCAATTAATATGGAGAATTGAAATATTTTTAATAACAATTATAGTAGAAAGTGAAGTTAGACTTTTTATATGCAGAGAATCAAATAACTCTCTATTTTAAAATAAAAAAATAGATAGTATATTGAAGATCATTTTTATGAAGTGAGTTTTGAAAGTAAACAATTTTGTTCAAATGAAAAGTTTATTGGAAATGTTATTATTGGGTTAGATCATAGACCTAATATTTTGGATACTGAAGGAGAATTTGAAGATACTTTGCATTTGAAGGCTGAGTCGAATGCTGAGGTGATCCTTGAGGCTTAAGGCATACCACAGAGGGGCTCATGTCTGTATCAGCTATCAAGGAAGTTGGGCGAATGAATAAAGACTCGAGCTTAAACAGTAAAGTGACTGTGGAATGCAATAAATAGAAAATTCAGGATACCATCAGTCACATTTAAGCTCTCCATCAAGGCCAACTTTCAGAAGATAGGAAAGTAAAACAGCAGAACTTGGTTATGGTGCCAGAAAAACAATGGAAGAATGGAAGAGATGCATTGATTTTTGTGCAATATATATACATACACACACACACACACACGCACAGCATAACAGACTTTGAACCAAGAGGAGGTGCTCAGCGAAATTCCAGTGCTTATTTCTCCTCAAATGAATAATTATCTTATAGATACAATTTCAAATAAAGAAATCAAGGAAGTGTTCTTCAATTTGGGTAGCTTTAAGACATCAGGACTTCATAGTTTTCCAGGCCATTTTCATCATACCTTCTGGCCTTAAATTGGAGATCTTGTCTGTCAGTCAGTCAAGAGCTTCTTCACTAAAGGGTATATGCTTAAAGAAATGAGTAAAACTAATATAGTTCTTATTCCTAAGGCACAGTTTCCAGAATCTCTTCTTTAGTTTATGCAATTTCTTACACAAAATTATTTTCAAAATTCTAGTTAACCGTTTGGATGCACAAAATAATTTCTCCATATCAAGCTGCCTTTATCCCTAGAAGATTATATCTTAATAGTTCATGAGGTATTTCATGCCCTTAGAACCTCCTTTAAACTTAGCAGTTGGAAGATGGCTAATAAGTTAGATATGTATAAGGCGTATGATAGGGTTGTTGGAAGTCTTTGGAGAAAATTTATGTGATTCTTGAATTATTAATGGCATCCCAACTCCATTTTTCCAACCTAGCAGAAGAATGAGACAAAGGATCCCGTTATCCCTCTTCTTATTTTTGTTGGTATCCAATACAATTTCTTTGACTAAATATATACGAGAAAATTCTTCAGGAGCTAAGAAAATGTCCTTGTTTTTATCTCACAAGCTTTTTACTGATGACACGTTATTGGGCAAAGCAAGAATTTCGAAAGCTGGCACTTTGTTAAATATAATCCAGTCAAGTAGTAAAACTTGAGGACAAAGTATCAACATAAGGGAATCTAGTGTCATGTTCAATAAACAAATTCTTGAAAATAGGGAAACCCCAGCTTCTTACTACTTTGCAGATACCTGAAATGAGACAATCTGATAAATATTTAAGACTTCCTTCTACATGAAGAAGATAAAAAAGAGTAGTATTAGCATTCCTGCAAGATAGAATTGATTTGTAAAGCTCAAAACCTTACTTTCACATGCTGAAAAAGAAACCTGAGTCTTTGAATCTCTGCCTACATATGACTTTTTAAAATCTTTTGCTAGATGATCAATGCTATATATTATCTCTGTGTTTTGGTAGCATAAGTCCTCAAGACCCTTAGTTCTTCAGAAATGGAAATTCTTAGTTAGATCAAAAATGGGTTTCAAAGACATTGAGCTCTTTAATTTGGCACTACTGACTAAGCAAGGCTGGAGGTTATTGACACAATAGGACAGAATATTGGCTAAGAACATCTAACCCATTTATTTCTCTCATGACACGTTTCGGAAACTAATAGGGTCACAGGCCATCCTGGGGCTGGATTAGTTTTTTACTTGTTAAAAGTTCGTTCTTAAGAGGTGAAATGGAATGTAGGCGCAGCAGTATAAATTTCTGCGAGGATCCTTGGGTGCCAAATCTGCCTCAATTCAAAATTCAGTCTCAAAGGCCGCCTAGTCCACCTTTCTTCGGGGTGTGAAATGTTATACAACATAACAGAACATGGGATTTCAGTTGCTTATCTTTAAATATCTCTGATGCATGATGTGAAGCTATTATGAGTATTCATATTGCCTTTATGTCTTGCAGGGATAAATTGGTGTGGCACTTTGAAAAAAGTGAAAAATTCTCTGTTAAATCAGCCTAGCATTTACTTCTTGACATGAACGATAATACTTTTTATTCTAATCATACTACCTCTTCTAATACAAATAATTCTTCCTTTGGAAGCTGCAAGCAGAAGCTCTGCCATCAAAAGTTAAGCATTTTCACAGAAAGATGGTTGCTAGTTCCTGCTATAGCATATGCCACTGTAGTGAGGAATCTATTGAACACAATTTGATGAGATGATCACCACCTTCAGAAATTGGTGGATGTGCATGCTGTCTCAGTTTCCTACATTTGAGAATGATTTTTTGGAAGCTAAGATGACTAACCCCCGCATGTCTATTTAGAAAAATACACATTCTTATTAATTTGAAGGTTGACAGCCAGACCAGTTAAGGCAATTAATTTCACCAAATCTTCGCGTAGCAATTTTGCGGTTGCTATGACATCTCTGAAGCCCTTAGCTTCTGGAAGCCTCTACCATCCAAATCTATTATGGGTTTCTCCTCCCATAGGTGTTTACGAATTGAACTTTAGTGCTACACTTAAATTGACTTGGAAAATAGCTGGGCTGGAAGTCGTTTCTCGTGACTGTAAGGGTAAGCTATTGGACAAAAGGTTATCTATTGTCAGAGCAAAGTTATTCTTCTTGCTGAAGCTCAGACTATGCTTTTGGCACTTATGTTTGGTTCTCTCCCTCAGCCTTCAAGGTTGAATTTCTGAATTTGATTCTGCTATTTTTGTAAAAATTCTCTAATCAGAAGGACAACAAACTCATCGAAAAATTGATGCTTTTGCTCAATGTTATGTTATACAAATTATCCTTCATTCCTACTTATAGGATTACAGATTGAATAGCATCAGCTGTTGTTAGTAGAAAGAACGCTTACATTGGACTAGATTCTTCTCCATCAAGCTCCTCTGGAATGTATGTTATTTTTGGGTTTTGCTTCCTGGTAATGGAATTTATACTTGTTATTAAAAAAAAATAAAAGAATAAAAAGGCCTTTTGGCATCAAGAGGAGCCCACAACTCAACACAAATTCAAAGTCAAACCTAATCACTTGAGCATTATTCTTTTACAGGGAGACAATACGGCAAAATCCAAATATCTCATTTCTTATTCTACAACCGGGGAATTTTATGCATAAAATATGTGAATGGCATTGTCACAATAATGACACAGGAAATTACAACAAAAGAATATGCATGCCTTATTCAGAATTTCTTAAATTGCGCTGTTGGGCAGTACTCAATAGGTGGTAGTTCTCTATCCTCTCATGTCTTGCATGAACGGGCCGAAATTAGTTGAATAAATGCCTTGAGAGCTCCAATGGATAGTTCATTTCGCACGCTTTGTTTAGGCCAGAACAGAAGGCAAACTTGCATCTTCTTATGGAACCAATTGTTCATTCTTGGCCAATAGATATGACAAGAGAATTTCATTCCACATATCAGGCACTCCAGGCAGACACCAATGGCTGCAATCAGGCACAGATGGATTATCACTCCAGGCACCAACATGTGCATCACTCCGAAGTGCCCCCATGGGTGTTACATGCAGAACTTTAACAGGAACTGTCATTTTCTTCACAACCTTGATTATTATGTCTGAAACTGAGCTCCAGTCCTTCCCTCCAGTTTCGGATAAAGGGTCTCGTGTCACTTTGCAGAAAAGACGATTCCCGCCACTAGCACAATTACAATTGATATTATTAGTCTACTTTCTGATACATTTTTCAGTTAATTGACAAAAGGCAAACACAGATGTTACAACATCACACAGAAGTCATAGATAACTATTATAGGGGCATGATACTATACAAGCACAATTTGATTCTATCCAGTAAATGAATAATATAAATTGAAGATCAATAAGAACAGAAGATAGAACTGGCAAGCCCTTGAGGACCAAAGTAAACAGAAAACTTAATGCAATTCACTCCCAAAATAGACTGTTCCAAGGATATGCTTTGTTTTTACCCCCTTTTCTATGAGAATCCTCAATGCTGCTTTTATTGCCTTCTTTTAACTGTTTTCTTAGGAAATTTCCAGCTTAAAACCCTATTTGTTCTACTCAAAACAGTCTGGGGCTGAACAAATGATCAGTTCGTTTTCGAACCAAACCGAATGAAAAATAATCTAAAAATCACACTAAGGAAAAAGAGAAATTGAACCAAAATTTGTCAGTTCGATTCATCAGTTTTAGCTTTTTTTGAGCCCAAACCCATGTTTTTCGACAACTCTCTCTCCACCAGCCTAACCAGCAGGTTCTTGAAGAAAAACTTAACTCACCAAATCCTATATTCATAGAGTACGTAATGCCCAGAATTGAACAAATGAATCTTTAAAAGCTCAATCCCATATTCCTACAGCCTGGACTGAAGCAAGTACACGTGGATATGCATGCATACAAGCAATTGTTATAGATGATAGATATGAGTTGTTCTACACAAATGATAAGCATTGACATTAGGAGATTATTAAGGTCTAAGAATACGTATGTTTGTGCTCTTTGGTATTTGCAAAATCTGTCATTAATTTGAGATAATGGTAGTGAAGGTGTATGTAAAAAGTAAAACTAAAAAATTATTTAAACTATTATCACCACATACCATATTCAAAAGAATAACAGTTGGTTTTGATTTTTCATTGAAAAACTACATTGAAGAAAAAAGACGGGTCTTTACTAAAAATAAACCAAACCGAATTGGTTTATTTGAAAAGCTGAACCAGTTCAACTCAATAGCTTGTCTTTATCTCAGTAGAGTCCTTAAATGGCATATTTTGATCCCCCTCCCTATTATTTAGAAAAAGTGAGCATTGGTTCAAGTACAAGATACTATCATTACCATCTTGACAATTAGACATCCAATCCACAATTGTAATGACTCAATTGCAAGAGCAGAGCTCTCTCAATTGAGTTATATCCCCCTTAGCCAAATAGAGCATGCAAAAATGGGTTAGATGCTTCTTCTATCCTTTTCTTTGGCATAGTTGGGCCATCTTATACTTGAACCAGAAACCTTGCCCATTAAGTAAATCATCATACCTATGATCTAACCAATTGAGAGAGAATTAATAGATTCCTTTTTTAGAGCGATTCATCCTTTTCAAAGTAGCATACAATTCTTTGTTGTACTATGCTCTCCAAGTGTGTTTGTTCTCCCCTTCTTCCTTACCATGGTAAGTTTTTTTGAAATAACTTCAATGAAAAAAAAAAAAGGCGTTAAAAAACCCTCCTAGTCCCACCTTAGACTCTCTAAGATCCTTTTTCAAATCTATTCCCATTTTGAGGCAAAAGATAGATAAATAAACACATGTCATTGCATTGATCGAGGATGTTCATAGTGATTGAGGGAGTCGAACACCAAGAAGTGAGTTATTTATCAACTAAGCATTCTTTTTACGTCTAGATCCAAGATCCAATCTCCTGGTCCTTGTAAAAATGAAAAAGAATTTCACCTCCTTCCTTTCAAGAAGGGAGAGTTAGGAAAATCCTATTGATTATAACTTTCTTCAATACTCTACAAGAAGCATGAAAAAAAAGGCTTACCGTTTTTCAGTTTAAAATAAAATTTGTTCATTCCTGCAAAACACTATCCTAAGTTTGATCAACGACGAGAAGGAATTATGTGGTTGTCGTATGTTATAGCCAAGGTTGTCCAACCCGCTTTTTCAATCTAAAATCAGTTGAGGACCCATAAACTTGTATCATGAAATCGAATCGTAAAATTGTAAGATTTCACGACATAATAAAATATTCTTTAAAATCTAATTACACATATATAAAAATATAAATAAATGCATATATAAATTAAATCCTACATATAAATAAGATATTTTACAAATTTAATACACATAAAACTATGTTAAAAAGATAATAAGAGAACTTATTAAAAAAAAAAGATTCAAGTTCATGTCTCATATTAAAACATTATAATACATAAAAGAAATTAGTTTAAGTCCATCGCACATTTAAGTTAATAATATAAAATATACAAATAAATACTTTATGAAATGTGTTAAATAATGACTCATAATCAATGACAGTTTATACTCAGAGTTTCAACAAAGATGAGGATCGTGGGATTATAAATTCATAAAATCGATTTCACCAAGTTTAGTGAGTTGAAACCTGATTTTACTTCGATCTTAGATAAGAATCGATTTTATACATATGTTACTTCATTTGATCTCGCAAAATTGTAAAAGTACGAGTTAAAACACAATTTTAACAACCATGGCTATATTCAAAACCTCACACATTATCCTTGATTTTTCTTTCAAGAAACCTCAAACATCATGAAGTTCTTCAGATGACAAGTCATCTTACTAGCATTACCTTTATACTAATATGACAATATTGCAAAATACGATGTGCAAAAATACCAAAATCTTAAGGTGGTTTAACATAAACCTACTGTATAAAATAATCTACTACAAAATCAACAATTACAATTACATCCACAAGCTCAAAAACACTCTTATGTTCATCAAATCCATTACATTCAAAAGATTTCTTAATCACACTACTACATTCAAACAAGCAGGAAAACTCTTTTCCAAGTCCCATTAGGAATTTGAGTCATATCATAATACTATGCATTCCTAATCATCCAATTCAATTGACAAAGTTGCTTAACTAGACCTGTTCCTTTCTTTTTGGAAAATTAAAATAAAAATTCATTTTAAGAAAACCTAGACTAATGATATCATATACATACTTTTATCTGCTTCCTCCATATGAATAGGAAGAAATCATGACATATAAGAGAGATGTTTTTGATGACAACATCAATAATCATTTTATACACAGCATTATACACACTTTAGACATGTATTTGAACTCTATAATGATTTTAAACTAAACACAAAGTCAGGTATCTGACACCATAGGAACAATCTCCTGCTGCTGTTTTCTTGGCCATTGCCTCAGTGATCTAATCTTGCCTTGTTTTCAAGATGAAAAATCATGCAATCACTTTCCACACAATTTCACTTCAAGGGGTGTCTGCTCTATCTAAGAGCATTCAAATACCATTCTTGTGCCTAAACACAAAAAAAAATCTATTTTTCTTTTCCTTCAACACATCGAGGATCTAGCTATGTCTGATGAACTTTGAATTTTTCCCTCTAGTTCTTGTTAATGGTACTAAGTCATCTAACACACTATCAATTCATCAATGGAAAAATTGTATGAGCATTTTTTTTTTTATTTCTATTGAATTTTTATAGATAGGTTGTAACTATTTTTGATACCATATTGAACTTTTGAAAAATATAAAATTTTATTAAGTAGATAATATTTACATCAAACGAGAATAAAACTACTTAAATAGACACTAAGCCTACCATATAAAAATTTGGATAATAATCTAATCCTAATCCTGACAAATATGAATAAAGAAAAAAATTTTGACATCTAATTAATCACTTATCTAAAACGTAAAATAGAATTTTAAATAAATTCAAAAATCAAAAAATAAATCTAATCTTAATTTTTAAATCAAATTCCAACACTCTCCTTTGATTCAAAAATTGACAATTATTGCATTGAAACACTTCTCTCCTGCTAATCCTTAGTTGCACTTCTCACTCAATTGTTGATGCACTTTTCATTGATCCCTTGGTGCATTTCTCACAAAAATCACAAATTATATGATGCATTTGTCACCACAATTACAAAATGTGTGGTGCACTTCTCACTACAATCACTTATTGACGCACTTTTTATCAACTTCTCACAATTTGAGATTTTGAAGATATAGCAATTGTGCCCTTTCCACATGCTTGCATTTAATTATTGTCGCCAATTTTTATTTGTATCTTGATAGTCTCATCAATCTTCAAAAATAGCTCTTTATTATTAGTCATGTGGTTAATATAGCCACCAATAATATACCAAAAATTTTCTCTCAAAAGACACATTTTTTTGTAGGTTTTTCCCCACACTTTTTTGCACCATCATCTTTTTTTAGCACTTCCTCACAGGCACATAAGATCATTTTGCTCCAATACCATATTGAAATTTTGAAGAACATAGAATTCTATTAAGTAAATAATATTTACGGAATCTCACAGTAAATCAAAAGAGAATAAAACAACTACTTAAATAGATACTATGCCTACCATATCAAAATCTGGATAAGAATCTAATTATAATTCTAACAAATTTGAACAAATAAGATTTGACAGCTAATTAATCACTTATCTAAAACATAAAACATTAGTTTAAATGAATTCAAAGATTTGACAGCTAATTAATCACTTATCTAAAACATAAAACATTAGTTTAAATGAATTCAAAAATCAAAAAATAAATCTAATTTCAATTTTTTAAATCAAATTTCAATAGTAACGAATAACGGTCTAAAGGATATATTATCACCAGCAAGAAGAGGCTTGCAAAGCTAACAACTAAGGGGAAAAAGAATGAGTCCAACATTCCAGTAAACCCTCGAGCACAGCACCCACATTGTTGAGATAAATACAAACAAAAATATAAGAGAACAGAGTAGATAGCACACCTCCAATGGGAAGCTTCAAAAGTCCGGAAGAATACACTTGTTTTATTTGTATTGATGACAGTCTCAGCCCAAGATGCCCAGGTGTTCAATGCTGTTTTGAAGGCAGCAGTGATGGGCATTCCAAGCTTCAGTGAACCACCAATCTGAAAATAACAGCCCCTGTCTGAAAAGACTTGTTAATATCATTTTATTTTTTCCAGAAATCTAGTGAAATTTCCAAAAGACAATTTGTCTAGGTTTAAACATGTAGGAAGCTTATTGAATGAACTACAATAATATCAGTAAACCATGACATTGAAACTCCGGATGTTGTAGCATCAAGATAGGGAGGAACACAGGTAATATGATATCAGACAATTTGTCTCAAATGAGAATGCTATCAAACCACATAGATAACCAGTTTGATGATAATGTTGTTTTATTTAGTTTGAAGGCCTTACTTGTTACAAAATACAAGATTAGTGAGTTTTAAGACTATGGAATTAAGCAACTTCGGTGGAATTTAGTAAAAATTTTTAAATAAATTAATCTCCTGATTTAAGTTACCCGAAGGTCTGAAGAGATTATTCATGCAGGAAACTCAGACTGGCCAAAAGTTAAATATGTATAAGTTGTCATAATACCAAGAAGTGGAATTTATATTATCACTAGCTTTATCTAAGACCACCTAAGTGAAAAGAGACAATTATTTCCAGCCGGTTGGTCAGGGAAATAAAATCACAAGCTTGTTGATACACTTCATCTTTTAAGAAAATTCCAAAGTTTAAAACTGAAGGAATCTCCTAGTTCTTCAACCACCTACGTACAGACAGAAGTGCTATCAGCGTAATAGCTAGATGAAGCACTTTAGGAAGCTAGGGAAACCAGTAACTCAACTCTTCCTAATAACAACTGATTGGATATGTTTTCAAAAAACTCATCTTTTTAGCTACTAAAACTGTAAAAGATGAAATAATGTGAGATGCCTGCAAGATTTATGATGCATGCATTTATACACAACTATTACACTACCAAAATGGGTCTTTTATCATATTATTTATTAGAAGGCACCAATAGTAGCAATCACAGTTCTTCAAATTAAATGCAGCCAAGATCCATTATAAGAAAAAATGGTAAATGCATACTACTATCAATCCATAGGAAAGTAGACAGCTTACATTTCAAAAAGTTTACTTGGTGTCCACCAGTGCCCTGAATTAAATATTAGAATGTCTGAATCAATCCATTCATTGCTAATATCATCTAGCTTGTCAAGCTTAAGTGTTGATTTAACCCTCTTAGGAGCACGCTTAGGCATTGGACCAGGCTGCACCAGGAAAACTGATCGGTAGAAATCAACTCTCAAATTAAATGATTCAAACATTACCCCTAAGAACCTAATTTGTTTAGTGATCTTATTTCCATTGACTTCAAAAACACTTCTCTTATCCTCCACACCAGTCATGAGCATACATATCAAAGACTCCCATTGTGTTCTACTCAATGAATCACCAACAAAAACAATTCGTTTCCCACGCAGCTTTTCAAGAATTTGACGCACATTAAACCTTGGAATGTCACAACTTTCAGGCTTCCATCTCCATTTTGTGTAACCTCTATCTCTTCTCCCATTAGCCAAGCAGTTAAATCCCCGCTCCGCAAAAGGACATTGCGAGGCATTATATAAAGGGTAACTTTCATCTTGAATCCAACTTCCCTTAAAAAAATTGCATTCATTAGTTGAATCTGAAACATTGGACTTAGGCATCTCATAACCATGAATAACTGGCTCAAATCCGGGGAACAGAATCAAATAACCAAATCCCATGGCTAAAAGGAACGACAATAATGATCCAACTGCAATAACATTGAACGATGGAAAGATCCAGAATTTACAATGACGCTTTATTACACCCTTGCCAAAACTGAAAACCCTTAAGCATAAGGCATTCGAATGGCCAAATGAACAATGGTTCATACTATCAGCCATCTCATTCATCTTTCTTCACCATAAAACAACTTCAAATTATCATCATATATGAACCATAGAAATGCAAACCGACCCAGAACCCAGATAGAACCAAATATGACCTCTGATAGTCCTATTGAAGCACAACCCAGATCCGTACCAATACCAATCAAATCAAAAAAATTAAACAATCAATTCAATGTCACCAACACAAGCAAACAGATAACTTCTAACAACCACAAGCTCAAGTCAGTGAAAAGTTGTAAACTTTGCAGTTTTAACTACTGAAGGAAGAGAGAACCTACAGTTTCTACAGCTGGGTTTTGCAAGAAACCGAAGCTTGTGGAGTGGAATTACGTGCAACTGCCAGCTGCAAGAAACCGAAAGTTACCTGTTCTCTGGGATGAAAGGTAAGGGCAGTTTGGTCATTCATGAGCAAATAGTGAAGTAATTTGCTTATTTAACGGTTGGGTTGCTTAGGACATCATACAGTGGTTTAGGACTTTAACCAAAGACTACAATCCGTTAACAACGAACAGCTGTCGGTGATTTAATTAACACTTTCTCGATTTAAAAAAAAGTTGTCATCAGCTATTTTTTTCCATATTATTTAAAAAATATTTAATATTTTATTAACTCATAATTTATAGTACCTCTTCTCATTTACATCTCAATTATATTTAATGAAAAATAAATGTATTTTTCTAATTTAATAATTAATAAAGTAAATTAAAAAATTAATAAAAGCGAAGTTGCATTTTTGCAAAAAAAAAAAAAAAAAAAGCGGATAACCTTTTGAAGGGATGAGTATAAATTGAAAAGATGACCGGAAAAATGACTTTACAGACGTAGAAATTAGTTTTCTGATAACTGCACGCCTTGAAGCTCATCAAACTTTGTCACACTCCACAACTGATTAGATGTGGCAACAGCCACTAACGCATCCGATCATAAGCTGGGGAAACACACACACAACCAACGGAACATATCCGCTCCTCGACGGATACGGAAAACAAAGTTTGAGTACTAAGGCCGATATTAAATACCAATACTACTAAAAAGAGCTGCAAATTTGATCAGCTAGTGTCCTGGGTCCTGCCTGGTTAATCTTTACTTAACGAAGATCCTAACTTGCACAGCATTGTCTAAATATATAATATATTATGTAGGTACCGAATAATTGTTATAATAACGCAGTAAGCCTATAATGTTTATTTAAAATTTGAAGTAATATATATTGTTTAAATGAGGCAAATAGAACATTGCTCAAGGTTAATTCATTTTTTAAAAATTAAATTTAAAATCACTAAGTTATAAACATCAACAAACAAACTTGAAGGAACTGTTATCGAGCTTAATTAATCCAACCATATACTGACAATTTGATTCATTCCCAGTTTTAATAATGTCAGGCTGGGTTATGCAAACTTTTTTTTTTTTTTTTTTTGCAGGAATAAAAATTGAATTTGATTAACTAAAATGAAACATTTGCTTCTTGGTAGTAAACCTGTCATCGCATCTAACAAGTTTGGTACGTGAAATTTCCTGACAAAAGTCTCAAGCTAATTCCGCTAGAATATCACTTGGAGATAGAACAAACCATTATTCTTGCTAAAAGACTGAGGTTCACAACAACACATGAAGCTGTATCATATATAGTTGTTTGATTCATTTGATTTATGACTGGCATAACACTCAGGCACACACAAAGATCCATTCAGGAACAAGTAATTATAATTATGATGAAAACTACGTGTGAGGGGCCATAGAAAGATTCATGCAATCCAACAATCGGTTGGTTTGGACATTGATTTCCCAACTAAATCCAACACTAAACTGCATAGGCCCCATAAATCAGATGGCGCTTAAGCTCAAGGGAAATGTTACGCCTAATAATACAGTTTTGAGTAAACACATAGGAAATCAAAGTGACTAAACTAATAATAATAATAATAAAAGCTCAAAAAAAAGTGAATTAAAATAATAATACATAATATATAATATGTTACCATAAACTGATGTAGAACATCACTAACCAATACTATTAAGCTGCATTCATTAATGTGACAATTATTTTTTTAAAAAAGTACATCAAATGTAATCAAATAAATACATAAAAGGAATCAATAAATGTTACTATTATGTAATTATGAATTAGTAACTATATTACCTTAAAAAAATAATAAAATATAAGAAAAGCGATGGTACTGCTATCGTCACTACTCGCGATACCTATCACCGTCCAATCTTAATACTTTTTATCGTTGCCCATGTGGGTAGACAAATTAGCAACGAAAGAATGGCTTTCTTTCACTGATTTTCAAGGCAAAAGAATCAATTCATGCAACAAAATGTCTTCTTAAATCAACAGCGTCAAATCTTTCAAAACTGCATCTTTCATCTGCATAAGATGAAAAAGTCATCCTCTGTCGTCTCACTATCCGCCTAATCCAGGCATCTCTGTCACTTGTTTCTCTTATATATAATTGGGTAGTTCTTCATGTATTTAGCTCATCCCATTTTCTTGATGCAGAAAAATCATTAAAACCACTGCACGTAATATAAAAGTTTTCAAATTCAAGCTCAACAAGCATATCAAGAGCTCATCATACAACTTGAGTGTGGATACTTAGGCTATCCATGATCATGAAACATTTCTGCTTTTGCTAATAAAAATAATAAACTGAAATAAATTTTAGTTTATGTCAAATCAAGGTCCTTTAGTCTAGCCTAATGAGCAATTAACCTTTGACATGAGAGTGTTATCAGCTGCTTGGTGTATATGCACCCCTATATTTCATTTATAGATGGTTTGGAAGTTTGGCTTCTTCAATACCACGTTCACTGAAAAAATAACTATGAAAAAAAAAACATCTTCTCCAAAGGTACATTCTCAGCACACTTTTATCAAGCTTAGCTTCATCTAATAATGCCTTTGAAAGTCAAAGGCTGGATGTTATAGCTGATGGTCTCAGCTCAGAGCAAAGCTTTGATAAAGTAAAGAAAATCAGTGGCAGTAGTTGAGGGTGTATTGATCATCATACAAACTTGTTGTAGTTGATTAGTTGTTAGGAGTTTGTTATGAGATGGTTACTTATGTAATAGTCTGTTAGAATAGTCAATTCTATGAGGTTTTATTGCTCTTGTAAATAAAACAGATATTGTTCATGATAATGCTAGTTTTTCCATCAATTCAATAAATCTTTTCTTCATTTTACTCTTCTGTTATCTTTGTTACATGGTATCAAAGCCCTAGGGCAAGATCTAGAGCTTTCTTTTTCTTCTTCCTTCATTTACATAGTGAAAGCTTTGTTCTTCTCTAATGGCTGAAGATTCAAATAATACTACTGCTACTGTTGTGTCTGGTATGGCTCACACCAATCCTATTAAGGATCCTTCTTCAACGCATTTTCTTCATCACGCGAACAATCACAGTTTGGTGATAGTGACTCTTGTGCTCACTTCCATGAATTTTATCTCATGGAAAAGATCTTTTTACTTGTTGTTTATATTCGAAACAAGCATGGTTTCTTGGATGGCTCAATTCATACGCCAACTATTAAAAGTGCCTTGTATCTTCTATGGATATGGTGCAATAATCTTCTAGTTGCTTGGATTTTGAGGTCAGTTTTGCCACATATTGCTTCAACCATTTTCTATATGGAAGAAGCTTCTAAGATTTGGAAGAAAGTCAATCAAAGATTCTCTCAACCTGATGAGTCTCGAATATGCCACTTCCAAAAACTCCTTGGTAATGTCTCACAAGGTAGGCAATCAATTGATGCTTATTTTACTGAACTAAATGGAATTTAGAAGGAGCTAAGGAATTTTGAGCCCCTTCCGCATTATTCCTGTGGTGGTTGCAATAATGTATGTTTTTAGAAATTTGAGGATCTGCAATAAAAGGATGATGTCTTTAGATTCCTCAATGGCTTAAATGAGAATTATCAAGCATTGAGGTTTCAAATCATCTTAATGAAACCTTTTCCCTCTCTTGATCAAGCATATAATTCGCGAGGAAAACCAGAAATCTTTGCTCAATCAGTTTCAAGCCTTTAATGATTCTTCTACTATGGTTGTATAGAGGTCTAAGGATGAATTGCTTTGTACTTACCGTGGAAAATATCAGACACCTGAGAGAGCAATGCTATAGCTCAGAGGCTTCCCACCTAGTTTCAAATTTAACAAAGGCAAACAAAGTGGCTCTTCTCTGGATCCAAGCAATGCTTCCTCAAGTGCTCAGGTATCAATTTCTTCTCATAAAGCATCAGCTAATGCATCTGTTTTAGATTCTACAGTTGTAGTGCCACACCTCAATTTGACTCCGGGGCAAGTGTAGAAACTATGAGCATGCTTAATAAACAATCGAAGCTTGATCATGTTGACTCTTTTGCTCCAAATCTCAACAATGTCGCAAATATAAACTCTTCCATATTTTCTACTTCAAATGCCAAAGTTTTGCATGAAATGCTACAATCTCATTCTCATTTAGAATCGTGGATCATTGACACAGGAGCTACTGATCACATAGCTTGTTCATTAAACCAATCTTCTTCCTATCATATTGTTCATAATTTGTTTTGTGAATTTGCCAAATGGAATGAAGGTTAGAGTCTCTCATATTGGCACTATTAAGGTTAGAGTCTCTCATATTGGCACTATTTTCTTACTCCTTATATTATCTTAACAAATGTTCTTTGCATTCTCACATTTACCTTTAATCTTGTTTCTATTAGTAAGCTTACCTTTACCAAGGAATTTTGTCTCATTTTCCTTCATGGATACTGCTTTATCCAGGTCCTATCATCTTGGAAGATGATTGGACTGGCTAAAGCTCACCAAGGACTCTATTTTCTGCAACTCCATAGTCCATATAGGTTTTCTAGGTTTCCTAAACTTAATAAGGTTTTAGTGTTGTCTTGTGACACATGGCATCACAGGCTTGGTCATATAGATTTAGCCAAATTTCCAACTCTTAGACTTTTATTTTCTTTTTCTAATGTTCCTAGTAGTACTTTTCCTTGTGTTGTTTGTTCTCAAACTAAAATGAAAAGACTTCCTTGTTTCAGTTGAGAAAGTTTCAGAAGTGTTTGATCTAATCCATATGGACATTTGGAGTCCTTATTCTCAAGTCGATTTAAATAAAAATCATTATTTCCTTACTGTTGTTGATGAATTTTCTAAATGCACTTTGACTTTTTTATGAAACACAAATCAAAAGCACATTATTGGATTCAATATTTCTGTTCTTTAGTGCAAACATAATTTCCAGAATTGTCAAAGTTCTTAGAACTTATCAAGGTTTAGAATTTACATTTCCTTCCTTCTATCACTCTCATGGCATCATTCACTAAACAAGTTGTGCTTATTCTCCCCCACAGAATGGCACGGTAGAAAGAAAACAACAACAAGAGTTAAACGTGGCTAGATTTCCGCTCTTTCATGCCAATTTAGCACTCAAGTTTTAGGGAGATGTCATCCTTACAGCTTCATACATTGTTAATCGAACTCTATCACCTCTTCTTTCCCATAAAACACCTTTGGAACTTCTATATCATAAGAATCCCACTTATGACAATTTAAGGGCATTTGGTTGCCTATGTTTTGCTGTTAATATCACAGCTTATAGAACCAAATTCGAACATAGAGCTCAACAATGTGTTTTTCTTGGATATCCTCCAGGAATTAAAGGTTGTAAGCTTTATGATTTAAACACTTATACCATTTTCATCTCTAGTGATGTTAAATTTCATGAAACTATTTATCCTTTCAAGTTATCACACACCTCACCATTTCTTGTTTTTTCATGACTTGGTCTTGTTCTTCCCACTATTCCTTCTTTTGATCTTGTCTTACCTGTTTCCACTTCTCCTTTCATTCCTTCCCAACATACATCTTCATTCGATATGCATATGCATTCATCTCCTATATCTCAGCAAGCACCTTCATCTGATCTGCATGTGCATTCATCACCTATTTCTTAATAGGACACTCGCGCATCCTATCATCCTTCATCTCTTCCTTTAGCTACTTTTCCTTCTCTTAGGAGAAGTTTCAGAACTGTTAAAACTCCTTATCTTCAAGATTACCACAATTCTCTTCCTCACCAATACTTAGCATCTACTGTCGCATATCAACTTTCTGTTTTCTTATCATATTACAAATTAGCTCCTTCATATCATAATTTCATCTATTCCATTTCCTCCTCTACTGATCATACTACCTATGAACAAGCTATACAAGATCCTAAATGGGTCGTTGCTATTAATGTTGAACTTGAAGCTTTGATTCAAAATGACACATGGATTGTAGTTCCTTTATCCTCTGGAAAAGTGCCAATTGGATGCAAATGGGTATTCTGATGGTACCTTAGACAAACATAAAGCAATAATTGTGGCTAAAGGCTTCAGTCAAAAGTATGGTTTTGATTATGATGAAACTTTTAGTCCAGTAGTGAAGCATACAACCATAAGGTTATTGTTAGCTTTGTCTGCCAGTCAAGGTTGGTATCTAGCTCAGTTAGATATTAATAATGCTTTTCTTAATGGTGACCTTTATCTCAGTAAGGTTGCAAATTGCAAAAATCTTTATATGGCTTGAAGTAAGCTTCAAGATAATGAAACATCAAATTAATTGAATGTTTGCCACAAAATGGTTTTGTTCGATCTAAAGCAGACTACTTATTGTTCACTAGAAGTACTGAAAAGGGGAATTGAGGCTTTATTGGTTTATGTGGATGACATGGCTACTGTAACCAATAATAAGGAGTTAATGCAGCAAGTGAAGGTTATATTCAGTAACAGTTTCAAACTCAAAGACTTGGGGAAGCTCAAGTTCTTTCTTGGGATAGAAATAGTAAGGTCCAGCAAAGGAATTTATGTTTTTCAAAGGAAATTCACTCGAGTTATTGGAAAAATATGGAATGTTGGCTGCCAAACTAACAACAATACCTATTCAAGTGAATCACCAGCTGGTTCATGAAGAGCCTGTGATTAAAGATCCGCATAAGTATAGAAAGCTAGTTGGGAAATTGATGTATTTGACACTTACAAGGCCAAATATGACATATGTTGTCCATGTCCTTACTAAATTTATGGATAAGCCTTTTGAATCTCATTATTCAACAACATTAATGGTATTAAGATATTTGAAAGGTGATCTAGGCCAAGGGATTATCTTTCCAGCTAACAATAAATTTAGATTAAAAGTATTCACAGATAGTGATTAGGGAGCTTGTAAGGAAACGAGGAATTCAATCACAGGTTATTGTATATTTTTTGGAAGCTCCTTGGTTAGTTGAAGTCCAAACAACAGAGTACTATTGCTAAAAGCTCAGATGAGGCTGAGTATAGGGTAATGGCTTCCACGACTAGTGAATTGTTGTGGCGAAAATTTCTGTTGAAATATTTTAAAGTGCCTTTCAATTTGTGACAGTATTCAGCAATTTATATTGTTAAGAATTCAGTTTTTCACGATAGAACAAAGCATATAGAGCTTGATTGTCACTATATTAGAGAAAAGATTCAGTCAATGGAGATTAAAACCAATCATGTGAAATCTTGTGATCAGATTGCAGATGTCTTCACCAAAGCTTTACATCCAGCGTAGTTCAACTTTCTAATTGGCAAGATGAATATCTACAATGTCCATGCTCATCTTGAGGGAGAGTGTGAAAGTCAAGGGTTGGATGTTACAGCTGTAGGTCTCAGCTCAAAGCAAAGCTTTGATAAAGTAAAGAAAATCAGTAGCAACGGCTGAAGGTGTATTGATCATCATACAAACTTGTTCTAGTTGATTAGTTGTTAGGAGTTTGTTATGAGATGGTTATTTATGTAATAGTCCGTTAGAATAGTCAATTCTAGAAGGTTTTATTGCTCTTATATGTATAACAGATACTGTTCAGGATAATGCTAATTTTTCCATCAATTCAATAAAGCTTCTTCATTTTACTCTTCTGTTGTCTTCGTTATAATGCCCAGTAGGGTCCAGAGAATGTCAGTATCTTCCATACTTCAAAAAACCTATTAATCCAATCTGATGCTATCCAAACGTCAAGTGGCTCAAACCCAACACCGCATGAGACCCAGCCGTATAAAGCCCAGCTCAGCCCTATACATCTCTCTACAGAACCGGCTCAGCCCATTGGCCAACTGACTTACTCACCTCGACTACTATAGAAGGCTCTGCTTGTTAGAAAGCCACAAGCCTAGTCAAGCAATAACCACTAACCACTCTCAATAGTGACCTGACTACTCTTTATAGGGATAAAAACCTCCTATATAAAGACCTTAAGTATCACTTATTTGCTCTAGAATCTCTCCATATTCTTACCCAAAAAAAACAAAACTGACTTAATCATCGAAGTGGAACCCCAGTTTAGAGTCAAGCTCCCACTGACTTTGTTTGTCTTGTAAGTCAGCAAACTGAACCATCCAGAATGCTCAACTCGGATATCGCAATCAAACAAAGAAAAAATTAGTAAAAATCTCCTTTATGTTACTGACCGCACCCTGTGAGAAACTGTCCCAGAAGTCTAGCTTAGTTGACAATGAACTGATTTCCAAATTTTTTTATTCATTGTGCTCATTAAAGTGCGTTTATCAAAACAATGAGTCAGTTATGTTAGTGATGACATATCAGCCATGTTCAAATATCTAAAGTCCCAAGAACAGGAGACCTCATGTCAACAAATACTTGAGCCCAAAGAATCCATTGGAATAACCGAAAGATAGCCATTACTTCGCACAGACCTTCTAAAAAAAAAAAGAAAAAAAAGTCTTGCCTGCCCATCTTTCTGCCTTCCAGTCATAATGTGCCTGACAGCCTCCCCATGTTTTCTATTTATCAA
This sequence comes from Omphalea diandra, assembly GCA_949677035.1. Lineage (NCBI taxonomy): Eukaryota > Viridiplantae > Streptophyta > Magnoliopsida > Malpighiales > Euphorbiaceae > Omphalea > Omphalea diandra. Next base: position 32,965 of record CATIWR010024823.1, read on the forward strand.
TGTAACTTCCACTATTTTCGCATAAGCTTTAAGACTTCATATCTGCTAAGCACGTAGACAGACAATGACAAAAGAAGGTTTCACAATTCATCATAGATAAAAGTATCAAGTAGAGTCATGTAACCATCTTCTTTCAAGAGTGCTATCAGAACTTTTAGAACTACATCAATTTCTCCAGCACTAGAATGGCACTTGTCTCCTGCAACAAAAAAATGTGTCTTCTGCCCCACTACGATCCAGCTACATACATCCAGGTAATTTTTGCACTCCTCTCTCTTGCATTGCCCTCCTTAAAATGTTAACTTCATCCCAGTTCCCCGATGCAGCATGAATGTTAGAAAGCACATATGGTGAAGAATTTTGAGGTTCAAGTTCAATGAGTTTCTCAGCTGCTAGTTGACCCCTAATTTCATCCCCATCTATTCTGCAAGCCGCAAGCATTGTAGCCCAAATCATGGGATGAGGTTCAAAATTAAGCGTGAAGATAAACTCTTCAGCTTCTTGAAGAAAACCCCACCTGCCCAGAAGATCTACCATGCAGGCACAGTGATCCACTCTAGGTTGAATCTTATAGTGGTTAACCACGCTATCAAATATCTTACGGCCTTCACATACCCTCCCTGCATGACTGCATGCGGTTAGGACTCCAAGAAATGTGACATCATCAGGTAAAACATGTGTTTGTTTCATCTCATCAAAGACTCTTGCGTGCTTCTTCTGCATAGCCATTTTTAGCAAATCCAACAATCATTGAATTCCAAGAAATAACATCATTTTTACTGTGCATTTCCTCAAAAAGTTGCATGGAACTTTTCACATTCCCACATTTAGCATAAATGTCTATGAGGGCACTGCATGTTGATTCGTCTAAATCGAAACCAATATGGATAATGAGTGAATCTCTCTGCCATCTCTAATAGAAGATAAGAGAGCGCATGCTCTAAGCACACTGACGAATGTAGCTTCGTCAGGTAGAGCATTGTGGCTACGCATCTCTTGATAGAACTGTAAAGCCTCATAACTGCAATCACTTTGAGCAAGTCCTGAAATCATAGCTGTCCATAGTATAGTGCTTTTTTAACTCTGAGAAGAGAATACTAGCATCTGATTTTCTTTGGGAGGTCACGTACATTCTCAAGAGTGAGACCTAAGAATTCATCAACATACTGAAGGCCCCTCTTTAGAATAAAACAATGGATTTGTTTTCTAGATTCAACTGCTCAGGTCCACCACATGCATCTAAAAGGCTTGCAAAAGTTATTTCAGATGGGTTCAATCCTTCATCTTGCATCTCTTTAAACAGAATTATTGCCTCTTCTAGATTAATCGGAGCATATCCTGCAATAAGTGCATTCATGGAGACCACACTTCTCTCAGGCATGCATGCAAGAATTTTGTGCACAGAGTCAATAGCACCACACTTAGCAGACATGTCGATAAGAGAGCTTCCAATGTAAAGGCTTGAATCTAGACCAGATTTGACTGAAAGACAATGTATTTGTTTGCCTTGTTTAAGACCTTCAATATTTGCACAGGCACTCAGTATACTCACCAAAGACACTTCATCAGGCACAATCCCAAGCAAATGCATTTTTTGGAACATAAAGAATCCCTCAACCTCATCTTCTTCTTGCACATATCCAACAATAATTGCATTCCTAGAAACGTTGTCTCTAGTCTTCATTAGCTCAAATTGTTGTCTTGCATCCTCAAGAACCCCAGATTTAGCATACATATCAATCAATGCGTTTCCCACAAATAAGTTTGAAGCTAATCTGTCCTTCATGATGACTGAACGCAATTGCTGACCTCCTTCCAGATATTCCAAGCAAGCACATGCACTCAAAATACTCGTAAGCGAAAATTTGTCCGGATGAAAACTACAGTTCTTCATATGCGAGAACAATTCCACGACTTCATTGGCATATCCATTTTGTGCATAACCTCCAAGCATTGCACTCCACAAGACAACATTTCACTCATCTAAAGAATCAAAAACTTTTCTTGCTGCTACAATTTTCTTGCACTTAGCATACACACTAATCAATGAACTTCCAACATAGACATTAGAGTCTAACCCCTGTTTAATTGCCTCTGCATGAACTAGCAAGCCAAACTCAAAAGCACTTAAACTTGCAACTGCGCTCAGTACACTTCCTAATGTGGATCTTGAATACTTAATACCAGCTTTCCTCATGTTTTGAAAGATCTCAATAGATTTCGCCTCATAACCTCTCTATGCATGTCCTGAAATCATCACCTTCCATGCCACAACATTGGGGTTAGGCATCTGGTAGAATAAATCATATGCATCACCAAGCCTTCCTAGTCCAACATATGCATTTATGACGGTTACAAATGCCATCTGATCTAGTTTCCGGCCAACTTTGTTCTTCTCATCAAAAACTTTTAACGCCTCCTCAGGCAAACCAGCTTTAACATAGCCTGCAATCATCGACGTCCAAGAAACTGTATCCAAATCCACTCCTTCATTAAACACTCTTCGACAATCAGTCATCCTGTTACACTAAACATACATATCAACAAGAGCGCCCTCACAAAAAGAACTAAACTCAAACCCCATCTTAACAACATTGCAATGAACTAGTCCACCACTTTCCACACTCTCCAATCTCGCACAAGCTGATAAAACAATAGCAAAAGTGAACTCATTAGGCCACACCCCATGACTCAACAAAGTTCCATAACACTTAACAACCATATCAAGAAATCCCCACTTGGAATACATGGATAAAACAGAGTTCCAAGCCAAAATATCCCTACTTTCAAGTCTATCAAACGCCTTCTCCGCAAAACCCATATTGCCACACTCAGCATAAAGGTCAAGAATGGCATTCCTTAAAGAACCTTTTGACCAAAACCCAAGTTTGAGGTTTGGGCATGTATAATTCTGGTGGTTGTTGAAATTTTGAGATACCCATTGAGGCGTTTCGTCGAAAGTGTGGTGGGTTTTGATCTGCGTGCATTTTTGCAGATAAGAATGCATGATACGGACGTATACTTGGGTTTAGAGGGCTGCGCAAGGTGACTCGAGTCGTATGGGACAGCTGAAAAGAAGAGTTGCTAATGGTAGGATTGTGGGTTTGAAGTGGAAGACGTTATGAAGAAAACTCTGGAATGCATTGGCATGATTCTAACATGACTTCCACACGTCAGTTGGTGAGGTAAAAGGCTGCAGTTATGATTGCTAGAGAATTTGGTACATGCCTGATGGCGAGTGGCGAGGTGTAAGGATTCTAAATGGCGCTACCTCAGCGTTTAGTGTGTTTGAAGGGTGGAAAATGAGGGGGAAGACAAGGGGGGAAAAAAAACAAAGGGGGAAAATATTCTTAACCTTTTTTCGTAATTTTCGTCCAAGCAGAGTAGGAAAGTCTCGAGTTGAGGTTTTTTTTTTTTTTTTGAGAAAAAGTCTCAAGTTGAGTTCTCCCATCCCACAGTAATTACTGTAAATTTTTTATCATCAATTGGGTAAAAGTGATTAAAAATTGATTCTCCTCTTCAATTATCTAGTGAAATTATTTGACACATGAAGGTAGAAATTTTAAGAGTTGGGAATAAATTCGATAAAAGCTTGTTTATGTTGGTTATGATGTTTAATGAATGAGTGTGAATATGTACGAACTCAACTTCTTAATGTTCATAAATATATTTATATAACGTCCATAAATATGTTTGCTTTAGAGTTTATTTATTTTCATCTATATGTGATAATTATTTATCAATCAACTAATTTTAGTCTTTAAAAATTATATGATCATCAAATCTTCTTAATAATTAGTTTGTATGCACAAAATAAAAGTCTATAAATTATCACCAAATACAAAATAAAATCATAAATTATATTTATAACGGTGTAAAGTTATAACCCAAATAAAATTGATTAACGTAACTTGATAACAAGAAAAAATGTGTGAAAATATAAAAAAAAATTATGTCATATTAATTCATAAATAGTTTGAGAGACTTTTCTTTATATATAGAAAAAAACTCTTTTTTATTTCGTTAAAAAATATCTAAGTTCTCAAGTATATCTATTATAATTGCGATATTTTTTATAATATTATTTATTCATTAGTTAATATGATTTATAAATTATAATTTTTTTATAAATAAATGAGTTAAAAATTTGTCAGCGGATGAACTCGATAAGAAGCTCATCAAATTTGGTAAAATTTATACTTAAATATAAAATACAAGAACTCGATAAAAAATTGGTTCAAACTCGAGTTCAATTATATAATAATTAAATAAATTAAAATATTAAAAAACTCAATTTGACTCAATTTATTTGCACTTATTTATGGGGGATGATTAAAATCTCTATTACTGCCATGTAAAATTAATTAAATAAAATAATTATAAATATAAATAAAAGTTATTAAAAGAAATTGTAAAATATGTTATTTTGAAAAATAAATATCATTTATTTAATTACATATTTTATAATGAATATTTTTAATTTATAAATACTGATTAACATGTTTTAAATAATATATTCAGTATAGCCCAAACATGCTGATTATCAACTAATATTCAATAATTTTCAGCACTACAATTAAATAACATAAACCAAGATATTTAATTGTCCTTCCCCCTTTTTCCTCTTCTACCCAAATAAGAGATGAAATAAAATTAATTTCTCAATAATTTCTTTTTCTTAATTCCTATTTTTCTTTTTTCTATCCACTTACTTTTTTTTTTTTAACTAATGGGTGAATTTTTATTATATTAGTGATATAATTTCACCTATCATCATGTTTCTTTTATTTCTCGATCATTTATATAGAACATATAATATTTTAAAATTTAATGTAATAATTATGATGTTTTTTTCTTAGTCTATTATCTTCTTTGAATGATTTCTTTAAGAAATTATATTATACCTTCAAACTAATGATCTAATAAAAACCAAACTATTCAAACTCTATAATAACCATCCTTTCTAAATATTTCTCATATTAAAAAAAATATAAATTCCACATTATCATAATTATTAATACTATGAATTTTATTTTAATATCATATGAGGGAAAAACAACAAATGGTGCCTAATTTTTATGTTAAATATTACAATATCTCTATAATTTATTCATTATTTTTTGTGATTTTATTATTATCTTTAAATATTTTTAAATTAAAAATTATTTAATGAGTTAGCTAAATTATACATTTTAGTGGAATCATTATTCGCGTGAATGAAAAATTATAAAAAAAATATTATATAAAATTTTAAATGATATATATAATTTTTAAATTATGTTATTATAACTTTTATCATTATCTTAATAATTTTAAAATAAAATTTATCTAAAATAATATATAAATTACTCATTGAAATTATTATTCAGATATTTTAAAATTTTATAAAATATTAATCATAAAAACTAATGAAGAAATAAAATTGTCCATAATTATCCTTAATTTTACGTAAAAACTTTAATTTCATCATGAGTTATTTGTTTAATATTTTATGTAATGCTTTTTATTATTTAGATAATTTTTAGAACATTAAAATTATCTAAATAATTAATAAATTATATATACGAGTGTAAGTATTACCTTCATGTTGTAAAATACTGAAAACTATTATTACATAAAAATTTCAAATATATATCTATATATATATATATTGTAATTCTTCATCTAAGTTATAGTATGTTCTTTTTCTTTTTGGAAAAAAGTAATTCTTATGATTTTTTTTTTTTTTTAATTGTCTAAAACAATGAACAAGCTACACTAACATGGAACAATTACTTACATCATTTTAAAAGTTTCTTAAACAATTATTCATTGTGCCATTATAGTGGCCAGCCAAAAGAAAATATCCACAATGTTAAAGAACAGGAATTATCTGGTTGAATGAAATCATGACACTTTGGTTTTTTTTATGAAGGATACAGTCCCAAGTTCACATACTATCTGAATGCTCAAACAGCAACTTTGCTAAGCTTACTAAGATTTCTTGCAAAGAACCCTTCTTGTAACTAGAGGTACGTAGCCCTTACATGAATGAATCATTGTCCTAAAGATCCTTCAAACACACCATAACTACAATAGGAGAGACTGGAACTACATCTACAGTTCACCTCTATCAAATCAATTATGACTCTGATCTTCCATTTCAATTAGATGCAGGCACCATAAATGAAATCAAGATGAAACCCCACTAATAAATACAATTGACATGCCCTTCCACTATGAAATCATTATTATTACTGGGAAACCTATGAAATCAAGATAAAATCAATCCTTATTGTTTTCAGAACTGTGATTTGTGAAAACAACATAACTTATCATGCTGTCACAAATTATGAATCAAATTCTTAATCATTTATGGGAATGTGTGTCGTACTAGGCAATCTCCGGCCACGCACAAATGAACTGAATAGATGCAAAGCTCTTGACGGCTGTGCATAAGGGACCATATGAGCAGCGCCACGTACTGTAGCAAAAGTCAATAAATTTCCATATTCTGTTGCCCAACCTCCAACCTATCACAAAACAATCAATCGCAGGTTATTATATAACACAGAAGAATATTGAAACAAGAAAAAAAGACAGATAATTTACCTGGCCTTTATGAAACCAAGCTCCATAGGGGACTGTAATCTTGAAGTTTAGATCATGGGCTAGTTCACGGACAAGCGTTCTTGAGCCCATAAGTGGTACAACAGAATCTTGATCACCACTACATAGGTTAATTCAATAATGGTCAGTCATTTTTCTGAGCAGGCTATAAGAGAACAGAGCTGAAGCATATACATACGTGAATCCTGTAAAATACAGTACCTGAACACCCAAACTGGAATACCATTTTGAATAATCTTTTTGAGAATGGGAAGTATGTCAATATTACCATCAGTATCACTGTAATCTAAAACTCTGTCCAACAAACCAAGACACCATAATTAGTTATACACATACTGTGAATCAATAAGCTTATTGTAAATTATAGAACTTAATCAAATGACTAGCAAAACCTAAACTAGGGATCATATACAAACCAGAATTATTTTTCCAAAAAATAACATCATTAAAACTTCTACTAATGAACTCTATGCAAGAGTTAGTAGATGAGATGTCGGACAAGTTGCAAACTGGAATACCAGGGGTTAAAAACATAGATTAAGTGAGTAGAGAAGTTTTTCAAGAAACCCCTTACTCCATAAGTTATTTGGAAGCAGGACGCAAGTTTTGCTCTTACCCACTGCACATGGTCCATCTATATGGTAGATTGGTTCGATTAGCATGAAGAGCCTTTTGAACTTCAGGAAGGTGAAAATAGAAACTTCTTTCAAAGGTCATACACACATCAACCCCAACACTTAACTTGGTGGCCTGCAAAATTTTTTAAAATGAGAAATGAATGGATGCATTACAATTTCCAAATATGTATTTCCAACAAAGGTTCAACAATCACAAGCAAGTACAAGGGAAAAGAAAGCTTACCATTTTCTTCAATCGCAATTCTTGCTCCACTATAGATGGATAACAGACATCAAGGATCACATCATAAGCATTTATGTAATCACCAACAATGCTATTTGCTTGAGCTAGGGCTTCATTGCATGAATCTGACATGTTGTGTGGATTTGCAAAGGTGTAGTCATCAAATTGACATTCATTCATGATTGTGAGGCCAATCTCATCAGAAATCATCCCATGAGACCAAAAGAATTCATATGTTGCTGGAACATCCCGATCAAGTCTAAGTAGTGGATTCCCAATCTAACAAGAGCCAGAGGGAAAAGGAGTAAATAATAGAAAAAATATATATAACAAGGACAAGATACCAAGGAAATTCCAAGAATCAGAATTCAGGTGTTTTGTCATAGACATAGCGGTGTCTGATTCTCTTACAGCAACTCCTTTGATATTGAATTTGAAACCAGTTGAATGCGCATTATAATCCAGAAGAACGTCAGCCAGCTGTGGTATGTAATGCCCTATATAGAAGAATTACTAGAACTGATGAACATAGCAGTTCAAAGAGAGGGAAAATATTGGAAAAGATGTAATTATGCTGATAATGGTTCAATATTATGTTAAATTGGATTTACAGGACAAACTAAAAAATATTTTTTTTATCCTTCAATCAGAAGTAACTGTCATGAACTTAAATATATGTTGTGAAATAATCTATTCTTTGCTCTCAAAATGAAATAGAATTTATCCTTTTTGAAAATTAACAACTCAACAGTTAATAAACAATAACAAAAACTGAAACTTCTGTGCCATTTCACACCTGCATAGCTCTCTCCTGTAAGAAACAGATCTCGTGATTTGAATTCTGGGAACTTGTCATACCACTTCAATAAGAACATTTGCATATCCTTGGCTGCAAAGAACAAGAAACGTACCTAGAATCTAAGATCAACGAAACATGAACCATGAGCGAAAACTAATTATTTCCGGATCAAATTTCCTTACCAGTTCTGTCATCTCCTGTTGTGTAATCAGAAGTTGTATTTGAGTAAGACCATCCTACTCCAGCAGGAGACTCAACAAAGAGAAGGTTTGATGCTGCAAAAGATTTACAAATCAAAATAGAAGGCAAGTGCAAATTGATAGTAATTAAGAATCAAGTGAATTTGGATTCTTTTGCTGCTAACCATATGCTACCTCTGTTCCAGGACATTCTATTTCTTCGAAGGCCTCGGCCATCCCCTCTAGGAAAAAATGGACCCAACTCAGTGAAGGCACCTCCACCAATGGAAGAACACCCAGGACCTGAACATAGAATGTCACTGTTAATAACTGTCATCGGGATCCTTTTCTTCCTACAACTAGAATTACAGAATAAGTGTCTATCTTGTATCCTAAACAAACTGTTACTCATAGAATACCAACTTTTATAAGATAGCTGACTCTTCAAGAGGGATATTCATTCTTTGAACACTTTGATGGTTTTTAACTGAATATGTAGGAATCCATTAAGTGCCTCAGGGTGAAACTCCTCCTAATCAATGTAATCCCTTCTTTTTACACCAACAGTAGCAGATTCCTCACTCATGTTCAGTTAAATATCAATCCCAGGCCAAAATGAAAAAGAAAGTCATCGTCTTTCCTTTGAATTGGGTCGTTTCATGTCTAATTTAAATAATTCAATTTACTGTTAAAATTTCGAAAATTGCAGTACTTCTGTGATGCAATGTTTGAAGTTTTCCACATTTCTTGTGCAGAAATCTCAGCAATCAACCAGAGAATTAGAAGGCACGTAAGAAGCAAATTCATTGCAAAATTTGAAATGTAAATTTACTGTTATTTGAGTGACGGAATTGTCCAGATTTGCAGTTGATTTCTTCCAAATTATAATTCAAAGAGCAAATTTATTCCATGAGAATTTAAACTGAATGCTAAATATTACAGAATTCAATGTTTGGCTCTTTGAAATGATGGAAAAAAGAAAGAAAGAGAAAATGAATCTCCAATGTAGAAAACAAAATGGGAATTAAGGACAAACAAGACCAACAAGTACAGTGAAAAAAACAATAACAACTACAGCTAAAAGTGAGTGGAAAAAGAAACAAAATAGAAGAATCCACAAACTAGATAGACAAGACAGCCAACAAACACTTTAGTACTATAATCAAGAATTACACAAACAAAGCAATAGCATAAAAAAAATCAAGAAACCTGACCTCCATTGAGCCAGAGAGCAAGGGGCTTCTTTTCAGGTTCCTTTTCGGCCTCAACAAAGTAGTAAAACAAGCTTCTTCCATTCTTCACATCCACATCAACATACCCAGCAAATTGCCTAAACCCGACTTTGGGCTGACCAGGCAAGTTCACCACCAGATCCTCAACTGGGTACCCCTCCGCCGCATAATCCACGAACCATCCATAACACAACACAACAATCAATACCCGACTGAACCGGCACCACCTACTATACATCTCACGACACCCCATGAAAGAACGAGACCCAGAACAACCTTTATACATTCCAAGAAAATTCCTTCCTCATAAATTATTATTCATATAAAGTAACAAAAAAAGAATATAAATGTATAAGAAAAAAAACAACTCTTGGCAGTGATAAATACTAATAAATATTGCTTCAATACACACAATGCATGCAGTACTGAAGTACTGGAATTCGGTTTGAAAAAAGCACGTGAATTCTGAAGCACTTTGCTTTAACTAAAAGGCTGCCCACAGAGTCTATATTTATAGCCCAAGATCTGGAATTCGATAGAGTACAATTTCAAATTATGGATTTTTTTTCTCTTTTTTTTTTTGGGTTGAGAGTGTAATCATGGATGGCTACACACTAAATAGAAGGAGAGAGACGTTGGCAGGTTGAAAGATGGTGCTGGGTGTGAGGGATACTGAGAGAGAAGATAAAGACGTTGGCAATGTGAACATGGCAATATAAAGATCCATTTGGTATCTTATCTTCAAAAGATTGATAATAATATAAAGATATTAACAAATCATAGTGAATAGATTGAGTTGTTGTCAAAAGAAAAAAACAACAACTCATAGCAAGTCAAATGAACCTACTAAATATTAACAAGAAATACCTTTAAGAGAAAAAAGAAAAATAGTAATATATAATTCTTTGGCTTCTTTAAATAATAAAATAGCAACTTTTGTAATTGTCCCATTAGATTGGAAGCTAATAGATATGTTGAATTAATCCATCCAATCAATAATACTCTTCTCCAAATCAAATAATTTATTTTTATAAACCTCACACTTTTTTTACATTATGATTATTAAAATTCTTATTTCTTCACTTTTATGAAAAACGAAAAATTTTGTGTTTAATGATTATTATCGTTGTTTATTTTTATATATTATTTTAGAAAGTTTTTTATTATTACTTAGTTTCCACTTTAAAAAATTTAAAATTAATTTATTTTTTATTTCTTTTTATATATTGTTTTAGAATTAGAAAGAATAATAGAGAGAGTATTACTAAATTATAAAGGGATAAAGATAAATGTTCTTGCATTATAGTATAGGCAATGATTAAATGACTAACATAATGTATCATTAAATTTGTATTATTATTATTATTATTATTATTATTATTATTATTATTATTATTATTATTATTAATTGCAATAATCTCTTGTCTTAGTGTAAATGGCAAGAGTCTAGATTCAAATTCTACCAAAAATGATAGGTGTGTTTATGATTAAAAATCATTCTCTTTTCTTATTGACAATTAACTTGTAACTAACTCCTCGTGTTCTTATGGAAACAACTGATCACATGACACTTCTAAAAAAAATTAATATATATTGTTAATTCTAATATCAATATTAGTTTTAAGTAATTGTTTGACATTTATCAAAAATTGTATATAATATTTTCACATATCATTATTTTATGTCATGTAATAGAAAAATTAGAAAAATTGATTATCATATTTCTATAGAGGAAATAAAAAAAACTAAATAGTAAAAATTCTAAACAAGAGACTAAAATAATATAAAAGAAATTTATAAATAAGAAATTAGAAAAATATAAAATATAAAAATTCTAAACATTAAATTAGAAAAATCTAAACATGAAATTAAATTAAAATTAAATTCATTTATTATTTAAAATTTTGAGTTCATGAGAACTAGAAATAGTATAATAAATTGTAAAAAAATATTTCGTTAAAATTTAATAAATTTTCTCTTAAAACTATGTTACGTAAAATTAAATATATGAATTAATAGATAATTATTATATATATAATTCATAATTATTTATTAATTTTATTTTTTATTATCAAATATTTATATTATTTATTTGATTGATTATAAAAAAAATTCACCTCATTAAAATTTAATAAATTTTTTCTTTAAATTATAAAATTAAAATATGAATCAATAAAAAATCTATATTATAATTACATTCATACATAATTATAAATTTTAAAAATTTTATTTTATTGTTATATTTATTTGATAATAATTTTATTAAATAATAATTAATTAATTAAAATAAATATTAAATATATTTAAAATTTATTATTATAATTATATGGTGTAACGCAGATATTTGCAAATAGTTATTTTATTAATTTGAATAGTAAGCAAAAAAGAGAGTATGGTATCCAATTAGAAAAAGAGATATGATACGATGATGATGAATAGGACAAAGCCGTATAGAACTGATAAATAATAATACAAAAAGTTTATTCATTTGGGAGGTGGAGCCCACGTCGCATTTTTGTATGGATATGTGACGGCCACAGTCTCCAACTTGGCTGATCATCAACGTCTTCTTTGACTTCCAAATTTTTGGTTATTTATTTATTAAAAAATATTATATAATCTTTCAGTTTTATATCATTGGTTGATCCAATTTATGTAAAATTATTTAAATAATTTTTTCATTTGTTATGACTTAAATATCTTATTGAATGTTAATATTTGGAAAATTTTATTTGAAAATTATTGTTAAATAGTAAGTGTTACATTGAGTGGATTAATAGATATAAAATTAATAAATTGTACAGCATAACTCTTATTTATTATTATATCATATTATATTTGGAGGAAAAGCCTTTAGTATAGGATTTATTTGGTTTGTCATTATTATTATTATTTTTTTTTTTTTTTTTTGAAAGGAGTCATGATCTACTTATTAGAAAATATATTTTTTAGAAAGTTAATTTTTGCTGCCTTCCATTTAGTTCAAAACAAGAACGTTATTTTTATTTTTGTTAAATAAGAGGGCAATAGAACTGTCCATGGACTGGCAAATCAAGCTTTACATTTGTCTTTTTTGTTCGTTAAATTTAGACGACTTTGTAGTCTGATGTTTCTTTTCAATATAATATCTTTGATCCCCCCAAAAAAAAAACCTAATAATTTATATTTTTAAAAAATAACTTTTCAAGAAGTTAACTTTTAAAAAAGTATGTCTTTTTAATATATATGTCACAAAAGATAATAATATCCCTTATAAAATTACGTTATATTATAAATGTTTATTATGTACTAAGTAAGAAATAATTTTTAATAATAAAAATCATATTTGAAAATATATCGTTAATAATAAAAATATTGTACTATATTTGCATTCAATTTAGAATTCAAAATATAAAAATGTATAATGAAATATGTAAATATAATAGTACAATAATATTATTAAATATATTTCTAGACAATATATATTATTCATATAATATTAAAAT
>CATIWR010024829.1:0-45937 GCA_949677035.1 Omphalea diandra
AATTTGGGTATAAATACTCCACCAAACATTAATAGTAAAGGAGAAGAATTTTATTACAAGTGAAATAACTGTCAATCCTTTGCTACTCATTTTCTTCTAATTCTTGTAAATTTGAAAGTGTTGGGTGTGAGCATTAAACACCATATTGTGATAGGTTTTAGTGTGAGCCTTGAAAACACTTCAAGTTAGATTGTGTGTGAGCCCGTAAAACACACTGTTGTAAGGTTGTGTGTGAGCCTGTAAAACACATTGTTGTAAGTTGAGTGTTCATTATTCTCATTATTCTTCCCCTCTTCTTTATTTTTAAATTTTTATACACCAATTCAACCCCCCTTCTTGGTGCCAAGGGCCAACACAAAAATTTGAGAATTATGTAGAGAGATATTCTCCACCTCTATCCGATCGAAGTATTTTGATCCTCTTTTCCTTTTGATTTTCTACTTCATTTTTATATGAAATAAACATATTCAAAACTTCATCCTTACTTCTAATAGGATACATATAACAATACCTAGAGAAATCATTTATAAAAGTAATAAAATATCTTTTCCCATTCCTAGAACAGACTTGAATATCACAAATATCACTATGCATTAATTTTAAAATTTCAGATTCTCTATTTACAGATTTAAAGGGTTTTCTTGGTAATTTAGATTGTACACAAAGTTCACATTTTTCATTTAAATTAATATTAGTTTTAGGTATTAAATCTAAATTCATCATTTTTTTATTGTGTCATTGTTAACATGTCCTAAACAACTATGCCATATATTAGAAGAAATGACAACATTATAAAGAGAATATTTATTAATATTATTATTAGAATTGTTAAAACATATATTCATTACATTTAGTTTAAATAAATCTTCAGATACATATCATTTACCAATAAAACATTTATATTTGCTAATTACTACTTTATTAGATTCAAATAATATTTTATAGTCATCTTTAATAAGGAGAGAGCCACTAACAAGATTTTTTCTAATGTCTGGCACATGTTGCACTCTATGAAGTGTTAAGGTCTTTCCTAAAGTTAGTAACAAGTTGATTTTCTCTTCTCTTTCTACTTGTGCAATGGTCGCGTTAAGGTCTTTCCCAAAGTTAGTAATAAGTCGATTTTCTCTTCTCTTTCTACTTGTGCAATAGTCGCGTTAAGGTCTTTCCCAAAGTTAGTAATAAGTTAATTTTTCCTTCTCCTTTTACTTGTGCAACAGTCGTGTTACCCATGTTTACAGATTTTCCGTCAATGACCTGATACATAGAAAATAATGATTGGTTAGCACAAACATGAATATTAGCACCAGTATCAATCCACCAATCTGTGGATTTGCACACTAAATTATTAGTAGCATCTATGGATACAAACCTGTTATTAATTTCACTACTCACAATGTTGACTTATGAAGCTAGTGTTTCTGACATTTTCTTATCTTTGCAGTCTCGACAATATCTTGCAAAATGTCCAGTCTTTCCACAAACATAATAATGACTTTTCTTCTTCTTATAACTTGATTGTTGTTCCATATTATTATTGTTCTCTTGAAACTTTCTCTTTTTAAAGCTATTTTTGTTGTTCCCTTCAACAAGATTAACTTTATCATGAAACTCTATGGTTAATTTATCTTTCTCTCTTTGTTTTTCTTATATTTGAAGAAAAATAATTAAATTATCCATAGTTAAAGTTTCACATTTATGTTTAAGGGACATTGCAAAAGATTTCCATTTAGAAGAAAGTTTCTCAAGTAAAGCAACCACATGAAATTTCTCACTCATTTCTATCTTTCTTTGATTCAATTCATAACTGAGAACTCGAAATTCATGTGTTTGTTCAATAGTTGTTTTGTTATTACTCATTTTAAACTCTATATATTTTGCTACAATATAATTATCGAGACCTTCATTCTTTTTACCATATTTTCCCTCTAATGCATCCCACAATTCTTTTACAATTTTTGTAGTATAAAAAATATCATAAAGAGTGCTTGATAATGCAGACAAAATTTGACCATGACATAAATAATCTTTATCAATTTGTGATTGTGTGATTAGAAGAAATTTCATGACATAAATAATTTTTATCAATTTGACCATGACATAGATTTCTTCGACGTATTAGAAGAAATTTCATTTGTAGATTCAATAGAATTTGAGATGACCGAATAGAGCCTTAAAGTGGTAAGCCAATAACACATTTGATTTTTCCATCTTTGAAAATTTTGTCCAGAAAACTTTTCTAGTTTTGCATAATTTTGTTTCTCAACATATGCCATTTTGCTATATTAAAATCAATATTTTAAATCTACTATAAACTTATTGAAAAATATCTACAAGTATTCACTAATATTTATATTAAATATATCAATAAATCAAAAAACTTTAAATAATAAAAATGAAGTAAAGGAAATTAGTGATAAGAACTAGGTTCAAGGCATGCTATGGTTAGCGCTTACTTTAGAGTAGAATTTCATCACTACCTTGGTGCAACAACTATGATGACGTCCTACTCTCAAGATACAATGAACCACTCTAGACTTTCTAAAGTGCACTCAAATAAAATCCTATGAACTCTTGAAATCCTTCTACTATACTTGAAGATAAACTTGGAATAGCATAAAAACAGACTTAAAAATATATAAGCTTTTGTAAGAAAAAAAAAAAAAGATAAGACAGTAGAAAACTGAAGTTTTGAGAGAGAATCTTCAAAGAAGAAAATTGTATAAAGAATGAGAATGGGACTCCCTATTTATAGAATTAATGAAGCCCTTCCTAAAGGTTACATCCTTTCAATAGTGACCCTTATTCATATAAAGATGCAACTCTTCTTTGCATCTATTTGAAAGGTCATTTCTCTACAACCATTAGATGATACATTTTCATATTTTATGGTTTAGATTACACCTATTCATGAAAGGATATGTCCCTAAAATTAAAAGTGCTTATTTAATGAAAATTATGTCTTTTTCTTAATAGACACAACTATAGAAAATAGATACATTATATTTTAATTAAATAACTATAATATATTAAATTTTGAAACACCATTATTAATATAAATTCAACATGATTACCAAAGAGTCTCGCCTGGATAAATGATGATAAACTTTTGCAAAGCAAAAGGGAAAGTTTCCATTTAATTATATTTTGTTATTTAATTGCATTAACCAAAATTATAAGCAGATATGATACTTATTATAATCCGTTGCAATTTTGAATGTGCCTGCTGCTTTGAATGAGATCAACTCAAATTGCCTATAGTATACCAATTTAATCAATTAAAATAGCAAAATTGAGGGTGAACATATCATTTGCAACACAAAGAAATTGATTACTGAAAGAAATACAACATCATCAACCAGTGGATTATTAGTTTGCTTTTAACCATAACAGCAATTAATAGCAAGCTAGGCAAGCGTTTTGCTACAGAGATAGCAGATGGACTACACTACAAAAAACATAATATACTAAGAAAGATATATTTCTTCGGGACCTAGGTCCAGATAAAATTGATGGCAGTAACGTGGCTGTAGTGAGCAATTCTGGTACCTCTCTTTTTATAATTATTTCTGGCAAGTCAGCTTCACATTCCACGGTGCCCTCTAAGACCTTAACAACAGTTGACATGGAAGGTCTCTTGTTGAAATCACTTTGGAGACACCAAATTGCAACCCTCATCATCTCAGCAACATTTGTCTTATGCAATTTCATATCCTCACTGCCTTTGTCAACCATATCTATCAACTGATCCTTTTCTGACTTTTTCATGAAAAGAGGAAGCAAATGGAAGCACCCATCATCAGCCCTGGTATCCAAATTTCTCCTTTCACACCCTACTTCCATTGCTAAGATGCCAAAGCTATAAACATCTACTTTCTCTGTGATGACTTAAGCAAGGCATTCAGGAGCCATATATCCAGGAGTTCCTTTAGCTGAGATCGCCTTTTCTTGGCTTGGATTCCACTCGATCAACTTAGACAAGCCAAAACCCGCTATCTTCGCATGCAGGTTTTCACCCAATAAAATATTTTGTGGTTTGACATCTAAGTGGACTATTCTCTTTCTGCATTCCTCGTGGAGATAGGCCAGCCCCTTTGCTATGCCAAAAATAATTGCCTTTCTAGTTTGCCAGGGTAGGGGAGGTTGCTGTGGTGGTCTATAGAAAACCCATTTGTCTAGGGACCCATGGCAGATGAACTCAAACCAAAAGCCTATGTGATTTTTCCGCACAAAACCCAATTAGCCGTACAAGGTCGACATGATGGATACTTCCTAGAGTCTTGACATCAGCCATGAAGTCTTTCTTTCCTGCACCAATTCTATCCAGGCGCTTGACTGCAATTTTCTCTCCATTTTGCAGTCTTCCTTCAAAAACAGTCCCAAACCCTCCTTGCCCAAGCTTTCCCTGGAAATTCTCTGGGGCCATTTTTAGTGCTTTGTAAGTAAATCTTTTCAGCAATCCTGATAGTTGATCTAAGTGATCTTCCTCACTTGCCTCTTCATCTCTTTTCTTCTTCTTCTTCTTCTTCTTCTTTACATATCTGATAAACTTAACAAGCAGAAACAGACCCAAGGAAAGAGAGACGATAATAACAACTACATTCTCCACGAAGAACAGCAAGAGTAAGAAGCCTAGACAAAGCAAGATACCAATAATCGAAATCCTAATCTTCTTTTCCATGATTTAGAGTTATTGGTTAATGACTCAATGATCTAGATGGGTATTCTTTGCTATATGCTACCTGAACCACAGAACTTAATCTTAAGCCAACTCATTTATCCTGACATTAATATTATGTTTGGAAAATATTTATGAAGAGAAAGATAAAATAAAGAGAAAAATGAAGAGAGTGAAGAAGTGAAATGAATAAATTTATTTTATAATGTTAAATTAATTATATTTTTGTTCTTAACTTTATTCTTGAAAGTTTAATACTTAACGTGTTGGGAGAAAATTTTCTCTATACTTTTTACATTTTCTCCGCAATTTCCTTTTAATTTGGGAGGAAATTTTCTTATGGAATATATATATTAAAATGATTGATCTTTTAACTCGATTTTTAAATTAAAATATTTAATAGATCAAAATAAAAATAAAAATCGATAGGAAATTGAGAGCATGAATTTAAATAACTGTTGTTATATAATAGTATTTTGTCCTTCTGTTACCGTTATAACCATTATTTAAGTAATAAAATTTTTGTATCCCATAACAGCCGTAATAGTCATTACTTAACAATAACTGTTGTCACATAATGGTAACGGTCGTTGCATAACAAATTATATTTTTTAAAAATTTTTCTCTTCTTTCATTTCTATTTTTCCATTTTATTTGTGTCAAATCAAAACTCAACCAAGTTACTTTTCAAAAATTTTTCATAGATTAATTTAACAAACTTAAAAAGAAATTAAAGAGTGAAATTTATGTTTATTAATTAGATGTAAATCATAGTTTCAGTGATTCGTGAAAGTATTTTTAGGTTGTAATACTTTGCATAAAAATTGTGTAACCATTATGTTACAGCTGCGAGAGCCCCGTTATTTTTTACGACCGTGATTTAAATTCATGATTGAGAGACATTTCAAGTAAAGTAGAGGGGTGTGATGGAGTATTTAGCCGCGGGATAGAAAATTCTACGACCTTGTCCGGCCATTCATGGCCTTCCAACTGAATGTTCACCAAAATTCCACGACCTTGACCTTGTAGTTTAAATAATAAATCCATTTGCAGGTTCAGACTTTATAGGAAATTTCAAAGAAGATAGAATCCTTCCTGAGACTGAAGTAATAAACCATAATTGCATATATGTAAACACTAGCCATACCGTATTATCAATTTCTTTAAGCAAATGTACATATTTGCATCAGCTGACCAAAAATCAGAAAACAAATATTGCGTGAGAGAAAGGAACTGGTCATTATTTCAAGGGATCATTAACAATTCAGCCAACCTATCTGTCATCTTCTTCTTCTGAAGAAGAAATTTAAAGGAATAATTTTTGCTCTCAGTTTTATATGTTTGAGTGGCAGACTTCATTTTATTAGGCGGTAGAATTAATTTTATAAATGCATATTCTTTGTTTCTTAATTCTTCTAATAATTCTGATTTCCTATGCTGAACAATACCAACCACTTTCTCATTGAAGCAAAAGCAGTGCATCACATGAAAGACCAAAACTACTGGACACTAGACACAGTGAACAAATACAAAACCATGATTTCTTTTACGAATAATATCTTCATTTGTTTTCACCTGGGCCATGACAGAACCGATGGCAATAATGTTGCTGTGGTTCCCAACTCCGCCTCCGATCTTATTGTTGCTATTGTTGTTGCGTTCTGGAGGCTGTAGTCCAGTTCTGTTTCCACATCCATTGAACCTTCTAAGACCTTAACCACCATCGACATGGAAGGCCTCCTTTTGTAATCACTTTGCAGACACCAAATTGCGACCTTCATCATCTCCACAGCTTCTAACCCGTGCATTTCCATATCCTCACTGCTTTTGTCGGCCATATCGATTAATTGACCCTCCTCTGCTTTTCTCATGACAATCGGGAGCAAATGCATGTGCCCATCAGGTTGTGACCTATCCAAATTTTTCCTTCCACAGACTACTTCCGTGACTACAATGCCAAAGCTATAAACATCTGTCTTCTCTGTGATTACTGAGTTGAACCATTCAGGAGCTAAATACCCTGGAGTTCCTCTCATTGTGGTCACCACTTGGCTTTGATCCCTATCAATCAACTTAGACAAGCCGAAGTCAGATATCTTTGCATGAAGATCTGCATCCAGCAATATGTTTTGGGGTTTGATATCCAAATGAACTATTCTCTGCCTGCAGTCTTCGTGGAGATATGCCAGCCCCTTTGCTATATCTAGGATTATTGTCCTTCTTATTCGCCAATCTAGAGGAGTTCTTAATGGGTCCTTATGAAAAATCCATTTATCTAAGGATCCATTGCACATGAACTCGTACACCAATAGCCTGTGCAATTTCTCTGCGCAGAATCCAATTAGCCTTACCAGGTTGTTATGATGAATGCTTCCTATAGTCTTGACCTCAGCCAAGAATTCCTTCTTCCCTTGGCCTAACGCATCCTGGCGCTTCACTGCAATTTTCTCACCTGTTGCTTTATTCCCTTCAAAAACTGACCCAAATCCTCCTCCTCCAAGCTTTTTTCCGAAATCCTGCGTGGCCACTTTCAGTTCTTCATAAGTGAATCTCATAGGCATCCCTGATAGCTGATCTAAGCAATATTCTTCCATTCCTTCTTCTCCATCTCTTTTCTTCCTTGGACACACAATCCAAAACAAGCTGAAAATTAGACCCACGAGAAGGAAGGCTCCTACAGTTGATCCTGCTATTATATCAGAACGGATATCTGCTTTAGGAGCCCTTCTTCCAGGCTCACTAGCATTCAGACTTGCGTCAGAACCTCTACTGCTCGGTCCATCATTAGAAATTTTGATGAAAGCATAGGATTGATAGTCATAGTCAATATAGAATTGATTATAGATTCTACTCCTTTGGCCTATAAGTGAAAGAACCGGCGAGGGCATGATGCACTCCCCTAATGAAAAGTTGTCATAATACCGGAATAGAGCAACTTCACATGAGCAATTTTTCAAGCATGCAACTTTACAACTCTCCATGTCTGTTACACGGAGAACTGGATGATCATAGCTGAAATAGTAGGTATTTTCGTAGGAAATGAGAAATTGCGATGAAGGATTTTTACAAGTGTTTGGATTAATTTGCGAGCATTTGAATTCACCTTGGCCATCTGTGGCATTATTTTCAGCGAATCCTGCAGGACAAGAGCACCTTTCATCCTTGCACAACCCAAAGTTTCCGCAAGATGTTGGATATTCACACTCATCCATAAGCAATAGATCAAATGGGGGAGAGTTATCGCTATAGAATCTCAGATGTCCATCAGGATCCAGTCTCATGTAAGGGTCTGTCATATTAATTGGAGAGCCCATGAAATATATAGGATACTCATATGAAAGCAAAAAATAGAGAGAAGCGGAACCAGATGCATCATCATTATATTTAAGTTCAATAGACGTTGCATCGCCGGGGGAAGAGTAGTTGAAGTACCTCAGTGGAACATCAGCCTGGTAAAAACCGGACAGACCTTCTGATGTTACAGTAAAATAGTAGTTTCCCTCAGACATATTGGTCTCTGAAACGCTAGCCACCAACTTCTTTCCGGCCATCAGTTTCTGCCCTGGAAGCAGGGTGTCCGTTGGATAATCAAAAGATTGCCAAACGGTCTTGTTATCGGCATTATGGAGCACAAGATTTCCACTTTCCATCATCTTCATACCCACAACTGACTTGTTAGGTGTGTTGGTAGACCAGACAAAAGAACCATCTGCATCCTTTAGGATCAAATTTCCATCTGCAAGAAACTGTAGTGTAGCATTCTTACCAACTGGTCTGTTTCTGTTTGCTACCCACGTTATGTTCTTGAAAGACCAAACTTGTTTCCCAGAATCAAAACCTATAGATGCCTCAGCAGTTCCAATCGCCAAATAGAAGGAAAGCTTTCCATCATCTTGGGAGTAAAATCCACAACCAAATCCAATGCCATATCCAGCATTTGGTTTCTCATTAGACAGAATTATGTGATCGTACCCAGTTGTGGTCAGAAAATTGGTCCACGATAAGGGCAGCTTTGCTGTGGGAGAGTAAATTATTTGTGCTTTCTGCAGCTGCATGTATGAAAGAGATAAGATGATCAAAAGCTGAAGAAGCAGAACAGCCATGATTTTTCTGAGTGGTTGGCTTCAGGGATATCATATTAATTTTTCTTTGTCAATCGTATATTTATTTATTCTTTTTTTGTCAAATAAATAATATTTATTAAATATTATTATTATTCTATAAATAGGTGCTTCTAGCCAAGTCAATTTTTTTTAATATTAATTAGCCATGTTGCACAGTACGCGGTATGATTATGATAACAAGTTTTAAATATTTATTTTATCTTATAATTAGTTAAATTATTATAATCAATATGTAAATAATAATTAAAAATTTATTATTATTTTATAAAATTATTATCTAATTAGATTTTCATAAGTAAATAAAATAATAAAATTTATAATCATAATTAAATTAGTTTAATAAATTTCAATAACAATATATTTTATTCAATAAAAAAGAAAATTCATAGTTTTATTTTTGTTGATTTGTTTTTATCTTTTAATTTTTCTTATTATATAGGGAATAAAATACTCATTTTTGTTATAGTCTTAAAGAGTACAAATATGAAGAATCTTTTATATTATTAAAATTTTTAAATTATTTTTATATGAAAACTTCTCATATTATTAAAATTTCTAAATCATTTTTATGTGAAAATTTTCTTATATTGTCAAATGTTTCATATTTTGTTAATTGAGAAAATTTAATATTTATTTATTAGTTTACTTATCACATAAAAAAATGAAAATATATTTATATTATCACTTGTTAAAAATACTATGTTGCTAATCCAATTGTTTGACAAATAGTAAACATTCATCTGAAAGTGAATTTGAGATTGAAATTAATTATATATATTGATTGATATCAATTTAGCTTGGTTTGAGTTTTCACAATTTTGAAAATAATCCATTAAAGTTTATTTTTTTGAATTAATTAGACTTTAAATAAAGGATATTTTTTTGTCATACAATTCACAATTTACCATATCACAATTTTTTTGCATATTAAAATATTATTTAAAGAAAATAAAATTATCAAGATTTAAATTTTTTTAATCTCGACTATAAAAATATTTAATATTAAATTGATACATGAAAGGTGTATTGTGGCTGGAGATTTTTCTTCTCCTCCTTGTGGATTGAGACGACCTTTAAAGGAGACTATGACTTGTTTAATATATTATATATGTGACTCTGTATCTTTATCAAGTGGTTGGAAATTAAAAAAATTATAGCAGCTGTCTTTCTTATTTTTCTCTTAAAATTATTTTTTTTATCTTTTAAAGTTATTATCGACTAAATCGCTTATAATAGTTCATAATTTCATTATTTTTCGCTTATAGTAGTTCATAATTTCATTATTTTTGTTGCTAATGTTATTATTTTCATTTTAATAATATAATTTTATATTTATTTTTACAAATTTTTTAATATTTTATTTTTTTATAATTCTGATGAGAATTTTTAATTTTTTCTTCACTTATAGATTTTTCTTCTTCTCCTTGTGGGATGAGACGACCTTTAAAGGAGACTTTGACTCATTTAATGTATTATATATGCCGTCTCTTTGTCAAGTGGTTGGAAATTAAAAAAATCTTAATCATCTTCTCTCTTATTTTTCTCACAAATTTTTTTTTCTCATTTTTTAAGATTATCATTAATTAAATTGCTGACAATAATTTATAATTTTATTATTTTTTTACCATATTATTATTTTCATCTCAATAATATAAATTTATATTTATTTTTATAAATTTTTTAATTTTTTGTTTCTTATAATTATGATGATAATTTTTAGTTTTCTTCATAGAAGTTTGAGTGCGAGGTTATTATTATCCATTTATGATATTGATTTATAATAATATTGAAAAAATTGATCAGTTTTTTAGAGTAATTCAACGAAACTCGTTTGAAGATAAAAATATTGAGTTGTCATTTTATATAGCCACTGAGTGAAATGTGACTTGACGGATTCATCCAACTGAACCCACACTCATAGAAGGGAAGATTTAATCAAAAGTGTAAGAGTCAAGCCTAAACCGTTTTCTTGCTCCATTGTACTCTCTGTTGTTGTTTTAGTTCTATCTGGCTATACTTCCTGTTGTTATACAAAATTTAATATTCAGTCAATATGGTTGTGTGTCTAAAAAAATATCTTCACTTTTTGGATAAAATTTAACATATTCGGTATCAATATAATATATTGTGAATTATAAGTTTTATATTTGATATTCATGAATGAGAATTATTCTCTTTCATCTAAAAAAAGTGGTTGAAAATTAATTAATTACAAAATAATAGCGTGTATACCTTGGATTGATTCACTGTACATTTAGTACAGCTTATGGTGTATCAAAAATAGTTTAAAAAATAACTATTTCTTATTAATCAATATTTTATTTTTCAATATAAATTTTGTAAATTAAAAATTAATTTAACAAAAGGTAATATTTGATAATTTTATAAATAGTTGTTGAATTAGATTAACAAAGTGAAACAACAAGTACAAACCCACCTAGGTTTGCCGAATTTCCAAAGTTATGAACCAAGAACCTGAAGGCTGGCCTACACCTTCCATATTGGCCCAGTTAAACATTCCAACTTGAAATGGAATTCTGTCATCACCTGATCTCAATCCTTTTTTCCACTGGTAAAAGCCCAAAGATCTGAATTATTGTTATTTAAAAGAAATTAGAACCAACACTACAAATCATACATACACTTCCTTTCAGCTACCACAGTAGCTTATTATTATTGGCAACAACCAGCTGTTTGCAAACAGTGTTTCCAACCCCAAGCCTCAGTCTACTCATAGGACATGGGATTTCCTTCAATAATAGTGGTTAAAGATTGCATTATACCATATGATTTAATTATGTGCATCATCAAGGTTTTCCAAGCATTCTCAATTTCTTTCTTTTTTTTTTTTAATTGGAAGACAATGTGTCCCATGTTTGAGAAGTCAATGCCAAAGTATTTTTGAAACAGAAAAATGAAAGCCAATGTTAAAGATTTAGCAATGTAACTACTAAAAATAAGCATCATTTATGTTCTATTTTTATCATTATTAACCAATAAAAAATTTTGCAGCCCTCCGCACGCTCTAGTCGTAATATTGGCAAATAGCCTATTTGTGGAACCACTTTTGGGTGCCTTCAGTTGTGGGCATACCCCACTACACCTCACCATTACCAAAACTCTCAATTACAAGAAGATTCTGCTCTATCTTAGTCCATTAACTACAGGGGGATTAAAAAAAAAAGAGAGGAAGAAAAAGGAGACAAGGTGTAGGTTACCATGTCACTCACATTCTTGATTTCCAAGTGAAGATTTATGGACATCAGCATGATGATAATGATATGGCACTTACATACTTCTTTACTGGTAGGAATCTAACAAGGCAAAATGAGTGGTGTCAACTTATCAAACTAAATTCTTGGTGCATTTATTTGAAGAAAGAAAAGTTGGTCAATCTGCCATCACTTGTAGAGACCACCACTACTTTGATCATTTCCAGAAAATTCCAATCCTAGAAATTATCTCGTTGCCTTTCTTAGAATCCCCACAAAGTAAAATTCTTCATGAGTTTAAAAAAAAAAGTAAATGCCTTAGCCCTCAGACCTTTTTGAAGAACAGAAACGCTCATCGTACACTTTTTTGACCCTTTGGATTTAACAGATGATGCTTTTTTTCTTTTGTTACTCATCACGCGACTCAAAACAACCAGAATCTGGCGTCAGACCCGCACCTAATATTCATTTCAGATTAAACAGGCATACAGATGCAGTCCCTCGTTTGATTTTTTCTGCAGCATTAAAGAGGAATAAACAAATTTATGATCTAGTGAGTAAAGAATCTTATCAACTGGTAGAACTTTAATAAAAAATTTGGGATACACAAATTTGCTGCATGAGATTCATTTAGTTGTTATATTCCTGGGATTACCATCAAAAGGAAAACATTCATCACATCGGCACAAGGATGAACATTTAGCAAAATTACAAGCAACTACAACCTCACTTCAGGCCTCGTAAGTCATTTGAACCCCCATCGTCTCTCAGTATGCCATCACAGATCAGAAAAAAGAACAGTTTTTCTCCAGCTAGTGAAAGACAGCTGCAGAATATGCTCTTGACACACCAGCAAGAGTCTGACTAGCATAATTTTGGATGATTTGTATGCAGGTGTTCTACATCAGTTCACATCATATATTAAAAAATTCCTGTTCATATTGAATCTTTTGTAGTTCTTAATGACTTGAGATTACATGTATACAAACTAATAGCTCAACAACACAGCTCATTCTTTCAGAAGACAGGAGATATGGTATTCTGTAAAATTTCTCTTTGTCATCTAATTTTCAATGAAAGAATTTGTAATATTACCAATAAAAAAGGAACATATATAAGCATGGTAGGTAACAAGAATACTGTTACCACTACAATACAGGTACTGAAATGGACATGGGCACCGAGATATCACCAACAAAACTTGAGTCCCTATTCGTAGCAGAGTTGCCAGCGAAGGCATATCCAGCACCCAATCCACCAAAATGCAAGGAATAGTTTTCACACCTTTGAAACACTCTAGCAAGTGATGCTGCCTTCCGCCTTGCTCGTTTTGTACCCGTGAAGAGTAGAGTCTGAAGCAAACCAGCCAAAGCCGGTGCACGGAGCACTCTCTCAGTTGCAGCTGCCCCACCACTCCGGCACAACTCAAGCAAGGCTGCAACGGCATTTTCTTTCCCTCTTGGAGTCCCACACCGCATCATTCCTATTAGCCCTGCCACAGTCATTTCCTCCCTACCAACTGATTCAGCTCCAATTGGCTGCCTAACAATCAAAGCCAATGCACCCGCTGCTTCCTCTGCAACCCCTTCGTTTCCCAGAGCCCCTACTAGTGCTGTAACAACCCCTGCTTCAATCATTCTCATACAATTTTCCGTGTGAGTTGACAGATTAAACAAAGCAGTGACTGCATCCTTCTTCCCTCGTGATGTTCCCACTCTTAACAGACCAGCCAAGGCTTCGACAGCCCCTCCCTCATCTGCTATTCTCTTCTTATAATCATGAACTGCTGACAGACTGAACAAGGTTGCTGCTGCATTTTCTCTTGCCTCTGTTGTTAGCCCAAATCTCAAGACTTCAACAATTGATCCCAAGCACCCTTCTTCATCCATAATGCGGCTTTTGTTCTTATCATAAATTGAAAGATTAAGCATTGCGGTCACAGAATTCTCTTGAGCAACAGGGTTTGAAGATGATAGCAACATGCAGAGGTGGGGAATTGCTCCAGCTTCTGCAATGAATGCACGGTTTTCTTTTCCTGTTTTAGCTAACAAACGGATCTCCCGAGCAGCAATAGTTTTTGCACCTTGCGACCCATTGGCAAGCTGTTGAATGAGAAGTGTTGCCGTGGCTCTGTTGGCTTCGATTGCAGCTTTGGTAGGCAGAGCAGAAGCAAAAGCCTCCACAGATGAATCCATGTTCTCTGGGGGCTCATACGGGATTCCATGAGCGGTGCACCATTGAACGATCAAATTCCTCAAAGCCCGATTAGGAACAAGGCGAGTGTTGGTGAGCATTTGCCCAGTCTTGGGGCAAGCACGATGTCCTTCCTCCACCCACCTAGATATTGAACTCCGATCGTATGTCTGCCCTGTAGAAATTATAACAGGATCTCTCATCAAATCCAATGATATTGGGCAACAAAAATCTTTGGGTATCGTGATAAAAGTATCTGCAATCTCCTGCGTGATTAACCCTTTTCTTGGCTTCTTCTGACTCCCAAATTGCAACTCCACTTCTTTCTCCCCAAACCCAAAAAGCAAAAACCTAGAATAACGAGTAATTGCAACGAACCCATTAAGCACCGAAGCCGGCGGTTCAACATCTCCCTCATGATTAACAATCTGTTCCTCCAAAAACTCAATCTCCATCCTACAACTCTTGGCATCCCTAATCCTCAAACTATCAACAAAGAACAACCTCAAGTCCACCAAATTAGGAATCCTCCCATTCTCAAACTCATCAAGAAAAGAACAGAACCTAGCCCTCAAAGCCTCATCATTCTTATCTATATACAACCTAGCTTTCCTAGCCTGTTTCTGCATGAGCTCAACCTGCTCCATGACATCCTCGTTCAACTCAACATCATTCAATGGAAACACATCCAAAAGGGTAGATATTTCCTGATTCAGATCATGAAAGTGCCCCGAAATGGATTGGTTTTGCAACAACAGCCATAACTTGCTAGATTGTGCACAATAATCAAGCAATATTTTAGACCGGTATAAAAGCAAATACAGCTCTTTAAAACATACCACCGCAGTGGAAGACAACCGCGAACCCGATCCGGAATCCCTCAAATACTCCAATAAGATGCCGAAAAGCTCAATATTTCGAATCAGAGACCGCGAATTCCTACGCTGGAAGAGGAGCGATGTCCCCGAGAAACATGACACCAGCTCGGTCGCCAGCGATGCCAGGGTCTGTACAAGGGCAACATCTGTTAAATCAACCGGCGCCAAGAACGCCTCTAAAGACGGTGACCTCCGCCGCCGCAGAGAGGAGAATATTGCCGCAGATGCCATTAGACTGCGCACGACTGAATTTCAATTAAATGATCTCGAAATTTAGATCTGGGTAAAGAGATTTTGATGCGGCACTGACCCTTTTGTTATATGAAGAAAATAAAGATCTCTGCAGCTTCAAAATCTCTCCTTAGTACAATAATTTGTATACTGCTTATTTTGTTCAAATGAAAAGAAAATAAGATAGGAAAAAAAAAGAAAAAGGCTTAGTTTTGTTGTCGTATGGTTGAATCTTTTTGATGGGTCATGTATGCATGGAGGAAAAGATTGGATTTTTAAGAGAGAATTGGCGAATCCGCGTTTGGGACAGACACAGACAGAGAACAAGAGATGAGAGGGAAAAAGGAAAAATGGACTGAATTTCCTATGACTTTGGTTTCCCCTTTTTTTTAAAAAAAAATTGATGGTTCTTTTTTATCTTTCTGCGTCGATACAGATTAGGAAGAAGAAAATTCAATGCAGTTAAGGTGAAAACGACTGCATGGGTATGGGTCATAGGGCGTGATAATGTCCATTCGTTGGTTTCCCATTTCTTCCACTCTACAGTATTATGGACAGACGATCACAAGTCTCTGATCTGCCTTCACTTCCCACATAAACAGCCAGGTTGCCCCCCTTCTATCACCATAAACAGACTTCTTTTTCGCCCATCTCTTTTTACATGTTTTATCAGATCCCATGTCTTATTAGACCTGAGTATTTTTGTTAACCATCAATTTTTTTTTTCATAAAAAAAAATTGGTTATGATAAATTGGGAATCTTTGGTCCGAAGGTTTCAAAATTCTAATTTTATATATTATGAATAAATTATTTATTCAGTAAGTATTAATTTAATTATTATTATCTAAATTTTGATTTAATTCGATTTAAAATCACCTGTATTGAATCACTAAATTATTAAAGATTAAATGACTGAATTAGTTGTCCAAAATGTATTAATCGAATCACCATCATCTAAACTTTTGTCCATACGAAAACTAATTCGGTAGAGTGGGAAAAATGCATGCATTTCATAGATGTAACGTTGTGAATTTAAAGAAGCAAAATGTGGAAGAAGGTGTTAGTATTAAAGATAAATCATAATTAGCAAGTGTTACGTGTACACACCAACAATACAAATCACGCAAACAAACTGTATTATAAACACCATTAATTCCTCTTCCACCTTTTTTTATATCTATCCAAAAGAGGGGTGATTTTTATATTAACCTAATACATAAATAATGTATCTAAAATATTATAAATTATTAGATGACGAATTTATTACAATCATTTATCACAGTTTTTTTAAAATCAAAGTGATTAACAAATTAATTAATTAATTGATTCTTAAATTAATTTATCAGATTTAATTTAACTGATTAATAATAAATAAATTAAAATAGTTTTAAAATTAAAAAAATATTTAATTTTAAAAAATGGGCTTTTCTTTTTTTCTCATCATTTTTTTTTTTTTTTAAAAAAAGTGAGTTGTGCAAAGGATATGGTTCTCTGGGGTTTGACCAAAATAAAGGTCTGGTGCGGAGGGAGGTTTCGGAGCGCACGTGAATTTGTTTTTGGCGCGTGGAGACTTTAGCAGAAGATTATTAATAGTTAATAATCTTATTTTGTGACACCTGACCACCCTCTCGCTATTTTAATTTTATAATAAACTAATAATTTTTTTTTATCTTTTCGAACGTTAAAGATAATATTCTATTAATTACGAATTTTATATTAATTAACAAGTAATATATATCCTTTGTGAAAAAATAAACTACATCAGTAAATGGTTAAATGAACCGATAGAGAGTTGATCTGTCTAATTTCATATATTACGAATATATATAACATCAACTTTTAATATATATATAAAACATTAACTGTAATAAAATGAATTATATGTCAAATTAATTAAAAAATAAAAAATCATTTTATAATTATTTAAATTATTAGTATATTTTATATTTAAATATTATTTTTTTACTAAAATATAAATTATGTACTGATAAAGTGTATTTTTTGGAAAAAATTATATATATATATATATATATAATTTTTCTGGTTTGACTAAATGAATGTGTAACGCGCGAGTTGACTTGACCTGCTAAAAAAGAAAAAGGCAAGAAAGTTCAAAACGCACATTGAATTGTGGAATTTAAAAAACAAGCTCAAAGTATTTTTGTTTGGGATACAGCTGGTGAGGAAGGAATTGGTGCGTGGAAATGTGGCAATGCAATACTGATCCTCTATGACTACTTTGAGAAAACGCTTTGAAAATCACATTGAATTGATTGATAGAATTGATAAATTGAGAATTAGATTAGTAATCAGTTGGATTTGATCTAAATTAATTTTTAATATTATTTTTTTAAATATTATAAATATATTTTTTATATTTTAATTTTTTTTAAAATTGTTTAATAATATTTTTTATAATTTATTTATTATGAATTTAATTAATCAAATCAATCAAACACGATTAGCTAATTAGTTTACTAATTGGTATAATTTTTAAAATATTATTTTGAGAATTATGGAAAAAGCAGCACTTCTTGGGTTAGGACTCTTTTTACATTGTTTTTTTAATAAATTAATGTTAACAAAAGATATGAAAGAAATATGTTCTCAAACACTTTTTTTTTTTAAGTGAAATTTGAATTCACCCTTTCTTCACCTTATTAAACGCCTAATTATTTGGTAAGGACTCATTAAACTTTAGTTTTTTTTTTTTTTTTTAATTTTTATTTGTCTTGGGCAAAACATCTAACAACGTAGGCTACTTCTAGCTCTTATTAACCTTCAAATTACAGCCACCTATTTCTACCCACTCTATCTTCATCCAATAATAAACAGTCATTTATTTAAGTTTTTTATTTCTAACGACAAATATAGTGTTTATTAGTATATCATCCTATATATTTTCAATTTCTTTATACAATAAATTATTATATAATCACTTTAAATTTGTATTGGATGCACCAATGCCTAAACTCTAATCATTTTGACTATATTAATCAATTAATGTATAATAATATAAATATGAAATGATTTCATCATATTATATGAAATGATTTCATCATATTTCTTTCACCCAAAAAAAAAAAAAGATAAATGTAACATTAATTGATGAGCATGATGCATTGCACTGTATTACCCACATATGCTTACAAAATGACATAATTAAAGGGTTATTTTTCGAAATTATCATTTATAAATTGTATTAATTATTTGATGAATATGTTGTTGACTTTAAAAAAAAAAAAAAAAAAAGGAGGTGAGCAGGTTGTGATTGCTCGCAAAAAGATGTTTTAGTGCAGAAATTGTAATGATAATAAAGATCATACAATAAAGTTTTTCTTACTCTTTTATTTTTCGAATTAAATTAATTAAAGCGGAGGATAATATAATAGTACTGAAAGCAGTACAAGACAATTGCAGTGGAAAATATTTATTAGTATGATGATTAAGTGGACGAAATTAGCAGTAAGTTAATCAGAATAAATCATGATAGCAACATTCATATAAAATCCGTCTTGTTATTAATGATGATATTGAGTAATATCATAGCTCAGATTTTATTAATATAAAATAAAAAATATGTTTTAATCAGTAAATATAGTACAAAATAATATTAGCAAGAAAAAAGTATTAAATTATTAATCAATTGATATATATAATTAATTTTAGTCTCATAATTTATTTGAGAAAATAATTTAATATATGTCAAATTTAAAGTTTGTTTGAGAAAATAACTTGTCATTTGGCAACCTAATTATTTAAAAAATAAGTAATTGAAATTCTATTAATTTGACATATAAAAATATCTAAATAAAAATAAAAATATACTAAGAGAAATTACAAAATTTATTCAAAATAAGTTAAAAATAATATACATGAATTATTTATTTAAAAATATATTATTTTATTTAATAAATACTTAATTTATTAATATTTATAATAATATTTTAAATAATACATTAAATTATAGTCCATACTCATGCATTATTGATTAATAATATTTAAAGAAAGAATGCTATTATGTTAATTATTATATGTGTCAAATCAATATATTAATATATAATTAATTATGATTTTATATTTAATTTTAAATTAGTATTATTTTTTTTTAATTATAATATAATATTTGTATAGGTGTTCGTATAATATATTTTATGTTATTATATGACAAATAAGTTAATATTTAAATATTTAAGCTTTTCGATTCATTCAAAATATAAAATTTTAACAATATGAAAAGTTATTTATATAAAAATAATTTAGAAAATTTAACAATATGAGAAGAAGATTTTCACGTTAACTTTTTAAATAAATTTTAATGATAATAAAAATATTAAATTTTATATAATAAATTTTAATGATAATAATAATAATATTAAATTTTGTATATTATATGAAAATTTTATAAAAATAAAAAAATAATAAAAGAAAAGAATAGGGTTATAATTTTTTATATTTTGTATAAATAATTATACAATTATAAAAAATTATTATATTAATTTTAACTATTTTTATTTCTAATTATTATATTTTTAATTTAAAATATAATTAAATAATAATTTTAAATAATAAATACTAAAATTTAATTATTATTTTATATATTTAATTATAAAAAAATTCTATATTATTGAATTAGTGATTAGTTATACTCCCTTTATCCTAAAATATTTGATAAAATGTTTGTGAATTAAAAAATTAGTAAATTATAGTTATTTTATATATTTGTACAATTTTGTTACTAAAATACTTATTTTATATTTTATCATATATAAAAAAATTTATAAGATAATATTTTTAATGATGTTGATAAGATAGCAATAATTAAAATAAAATATTCAAATAAAATGATATTAAAATTTTAATATATTTATTAAATATATAAATTTAAAGTAAAAAATTAATGATAATAATTTTTTGTAAATGAGAATATTTATATAATTAATAAAAATATTATAAATATATATTTAATTAATTATCATTTTTTAAAAAAATGAACAAAATCTTGGGATAAATTAAAAAAGAAATTTTGTCAAAGAAGGGGGGGGGGGGGGGGAGTAATATACTAAGGTCACTGGCGAGAGAGCCATCTATGACTTTGAAAAAAATACGGCCACCTGCCCTCTCTTCACCATGAGCCATAGTTTTGCTAACACGTCGAAAACCAACGGACTGCAGTCCGCTGCGATCAGGACACGTAGCTGCGTCAACACGATGACAAGTCAAAGAAAAGAACGGCCTACGCTGTACGGTGACGATAACTGCATCGAATTTAACGAATAAATGATCGTATCGAGTTGTTAGCCCACTTGACAAAATATTATTATTATATTTTTTACAAAAAGAATAGTAGTAAATTTCGCCGACGTGGCACGTGGTTAATTTTTTGGACGGCACGATTATCGTGAGTTTGAGAATACGTCGGCCATGTGTGTAGTAGGAATGTTAGCTGTGAATGCCGGCTGCTGTGCGGAACCCTTCGCCGCCTTGCTTCATGACTGAGTAATCTCTAGTATTTTTGGCGGAAAAATAAAAATCTCTGTGCTTGGATTCTCAATCTTTTAAGAGCCCAATTCTCTTATCAGATCAGAGTACGTAGATGTTTTCACTAATTTAATAAAACACTCAAAAAATATACGGAGAGAAATTTAGAATATTTTATTGTTATGCGACCGACTAAATCTTCATTTTCGTTAGGTCAAGATCCACAAATCAAGATTTAATAGTTGTAATTAAAGTCAATTATTTCATATCTATGTTTTATTTTAATTTTCCATCTTATAGTAAAGTCCCATTTTTATTCTTAAAAAAAAAAAAAAAAGGTCCCATTTTCCCTGAGGCCCTAGCTGCTCTACCTCTTAATATTACTTATAGTACGATTTTATTTATTTTAGACGGTAGAGTATTGGGTGGTTGGTCATTCTTTGTAAGAGAATAGATCCGATTGTAGTGTCGTTTATATTATTTTATGAGTCATGAATTTCATACCAAATTCTCATTGAAAATTCTAATTACTACTTGATTAATCGATAACATTTGTGAAACAATTTTTTTTTATTTTTTATATTATGAAATAGATGTTCCACTACTGAATGATTATCCTAAGCACACACATTTATTGACATAACTGTGAAGGAAATTGCCTCTTTTGAAACCAGTGGGCATTTCCCACCAGAATTTTGAATATAACCTTAGATCAATATATATATATATATATGTATGAAAAAGATTTGTCTTTACGCGCAGAAGATTCCATCACTTTCCCAATTCAAATATAACGACCACAGAGTTAAAGAATGCGACTAATTGTATTGTACGTAGAGTTTTTACTTAATGCATGATCAAGTCAACATTTCTGTATGAATAATTTATTTAATTTCATTTGTTTATTATGATGTATACACACAAGACTTTTCTGATTCTATGGTTTCAGATTATTCTTTCCTATTTTTCTTTTTTCTAAAATCTTAAAGGGGAAAAAAAGGTTATTTTTTGTTGTTTTAAAAAAAGAAAGAAAACTAATTCAATCAGAGACCCTTTTTCCGTGAATATTACTTGGTGATAAAGAGGGAATACACATTCTGTAACAAATAATCTTTTTATATATATATATAGAGGAACAAAAAGCCAAGAAAAATTAATATTTTTCCACCAACCACTAAGTTGACTCACATTTTGCTTCAAGAATTTAGCAAGCAAAGCAAAAGTTAGCTCAATTAGCTGTGCCTCAAAAAAATCTAAACACAATGCTTACTTCAAAGGCACCTTAAATATAAGCAAAAACAATAAGGGGTTGGGTTTCGTATAATTGATTCCGCCTTCTGATCTAACAAAATATTTATATTACTGTAAATAATATTCCATAGCACAGCAGAGTAGTTTTACTTTGCTTTCTTAATTCTGTACTTTAAAAAAAAAAAAAAAAACTTAGAATGAGTTCAAAAAGGCATATGGTTGCATAAACATATTGGAAATTCATTAAAAGAAGCTACACTAATTAATTCTTCCATACATTCTCATTGGAACAACTACTACATTTATTCAAAGGAAAAATGATATGATTGACTAATTTTGACCTAGTGAATTGCAAGAAAATGTCTAATTACAGATGTAGTAAGGATGAAGTTCATACTCTAAATCCTCAAAGCCCATCTGAAAAATTTTGCTTGTTCTTTTTTGGAGATTTAGAAGAGAGGCATTTTCCGCAAGAC
This sequence comes from Omphalea diandra, assembly GCA_949677035.1. Taxonomy (NCBI): domain Eukaryota; kingdom Viridiplantae; phylum Streptophyta; class Magnoliopsida; order Malpighiales; family Euphorbiaceae; genus Omphalea; species Omphalea diandra. The sequence goes on from CATIWR010024829.1 coordinate 22,523, forward strand.
ACAAGCTTCAGCATTGAATGAGGTCTTCGTGCCCTTATTTTCAAACGAGAAAGCTGCACGTATGAAAAGCACGTGAGCAACTTCTTCAAATCATATCGTATCAACAAAATCAGCAGTAACTCCCTAAAATATACGATGACCTAAAATAGTGTTGACAAGCATACAAATAAAATGAGGATAAGCATAATGGCAGAAGAATATAATTATGCATTTTCAAATGTGCGCAAGTAATTAATTAAATTTAATATTTGAAATTTTAGAAAATCCAGCTCTTGTTTTTCCAATATTGCCTCATGTCAATTCTCAATGAACATAGGAAGAAATAATCAGCCCTATTGACAAAAGCACAAAAGGATCCTTAGGAAAGTTAACTATTAACTACAATATCATCAAGAAAGCTATGGTTTATTACCTTTCGACGAGTCACTCTAGATGCTTTCCAGCATAGCAAGCTTCTTGATCTCGGTTCTAGTCTCCTGTAAAATTTAGTACATAAGAGCCTATCAAACATTATAGCTATATTAAGGAGTAGAAAATGATTATTAAAGCAGCTTTCCTACTAGTTGTTACTTTCACTAAATAATAAAATTGCAATAAAATCACTACTTTCTCAATTAAATATAAGGGCCTTTTCTGGAGCAATATTATTTACTGAAAAAGAGTTCCTATCTAATCTATTTCAACTCAAACAAAGAGTAAAAAAATGACATGACGAATAGGATAAAAAGCATATGGCACAGAAAATACATACAAATTTTCTTGTTCAAGCTTTTCAGCTATAGAAACTGCTTTGCGTTTGGACCATCCAGTTTGTTGTGTGCATCCTTCTGCCTGCTGAATTACATGTGCAAGGGAAACCTTGCTTCTCACAAGGCTTTTACTCTGACTTAGCTCGCCTAGTTTCCTTCTTTCTGACATAGGACCTGTGGTAGATTTCTTAAGTGAAACCGCTGATTCTCCCATCCTAGCACGCTGCGAACCTCTTTCACTAGATTTTGCATTGTTGTCAACATGTCCATTGCCCTTGATTTCCCTAGGAGAATCTGGTATTTCGACAATTTCACTCCTCCCTACATCAAGAGATTCTCCAGTTCTAGGCATTCTGGTTCCAATAGTAGCCTCTGGCTCCAATGCCATCTGAGATGAAGCATTCTTAGAAGCTGGTAATATAAGAGGCCCATGGAACCCTCCACTCGTGTCTTTATTTGCTTCACATCTGATTTCAATTGTAACTGCTGACCCAATAACAGACTCAAATGCGTGTAAAATATGTGCCCGATAATTCTCTGCCTTTGATTTGGTGAGATGTGAGCTGAACATCAACTGCACAGTGGGAGCTGGAAAAAGGATCATTAATTTGAACAGTCAATTAGACACAATTATTGCTCTGACCACATATGCTAACTTAAGCTATGTCTGTAACTGCAGATGAGATATAAATTTAATAAATGAAGTATGTTCTGCAGCATAAAATGTGAAACAAATAATAGAATGACTCAGCCAACCAGAGGATCCAACAATAATAAGAGGAGCTTGAATTTTAAATTATAATCATCCCCAAAAAAGCCCATTTGTAAAGATTAAATCAGCCATGAATGCTGACTTAATCTCTAAAAATGCATGGTATTTTTTTCAAATATTTATTGACATAAGTTATGAAATGCCACAAGTCAAAAAAACATCATGTAGAAAGGTATGAGGGAAATCAGATGGTAACATATGAACGCAAGATATGCAAGCTAAAGACTCTTTCAGTAAATAATGATAACCACATCATGGCTATGATGTCTTGGGTGTAATATGAAAACAAACATGAGTGGACTGTTTCAACAAGGAGACGGGTGGCAAATATGGAAAATGAAGAAAATCTAGAGCAGGGACAAAGCTGTAATATCTGTGTTACGAGATTCTAAAGATTTTTACTTAACTATGATTCAGTGCATGTGCATTTTTAGAATAACTAGATTACAAAAAAAAAAAAACTGAAACCATAACCATTTCACAAGTCATTAAAACACATCATCGTAATTTTATGCTGTTTTGAGCAAGGTATATATGCAATCCTCTGTACAAGCGTCCATTTTGGAGACCAGTGCAATAACCTGATATGTCTGAATTTTTAAAATGGCTCAGTGCAGTGCTCAAATATGTGCTAAAATTCATAATGTGGGTGTAAATTTGAAGTTTGAATCGGTGACATCAGGTTCTTCATGACTATTTAAGGGCTTCAAATTCCATCCTGTGTCCATTCTAATATCACACAATGCATCAAAGATCATCACATTGTGTATCATTGCAGCCACCTAAAATAGAAAGCTGGTGATACCATTGAAAGTAAGGCATTCAAAAGAGAAAAAAAGAAAGCATGTCAATGTGATAAACCAAAAATTGAATGTCAGTCATGTTGCTATGCTCAAGAACATAATTAATAGAATTAACCATTCAGTCATTTTGAACAGCAAAGGAAATGGTATTTACTATACATAAACTTAGAAATGTGTGGCCATGTGACATCCCAAACTGATATATCATGATGGAAAAGCAGCTGCAAAGATAGGAGGTAACCATGAAGCAGTATAGAAACCTCACACAACATAGAGAAAACAAATATTTATATGATCAATGGTTCAATGTACTCCTGACTCGTAGAGCGAAAAATATTTCTATCCTCTCTGGCAGAGAGAGAATAAGTTCATCACATGGGAAATGAGTTGGCAATTTCCATAGATCATAAACATCAAGAATTACCTAAGCATCATATATTTAAACAGCCGGTTTTTTGGTTTACTGTTACCATGAAGACCATTATCATGGACAAAATTTTTTTGTAGGGTGCAGCGGCTGTAACGGCTGTTACATAATGGTAACGATAAATGTAACAGCCGTTACATTAATGGAGCCTGCAGAATCTCTCTTTTCCTTCTTCCTCTTCTTGCCTCCTATCCTTTCTATTTTAATGTTTTACTTGCTTTTAATCTGCAATATATGGTTAAATTTTAAGTTTTAATTAGGTATTTAGCTTGATACACATGGGCTTGTCTCCTATTTTTCTTATTTTTTCTTACAAAAACTAATTCTTGGGTAGGCTTTGTATACCGTCTAGGTTTTGGAGCACAGAGACCGTTGTGCTTTAGCATTGCACCCATTCAAGCTAGGCCAGATCAAAATCATTTTCTTCTCTTTACTTATAAAAAGTAACTTCTTGAGGCTGCAATGTCTATAGATGTTGTCGATTGTTAATATTGGGCAAAAACTATGGAAATTATAGCTCTATTTATCGTGCTTTGTGTTTATTAGTTAGTTGTAAATCTTATTTTTGGTGAATTATGTCAATATTTTTTACCTTGTAAAATTTTGCAATTTTTTGCATAAAAATTGTATAACAGTTTGCCGTTACAACTACATTACAACCATGACAACTCCGTTACCGTTACATGTGACTACAATTGCAATTGCAACTGTGACCGTGATTGAGAACCGTGTTAAGCATACAATGCAATACAACCTACTAAATAATGATAAAATCAAACTATGATACAGTTGAATGCTCATGGCTTGTTTAAGTGCACATAATATGCATAGAATTACCTGCACCAAAACTGACAGAGATGAGCTTTCCTTCTCGACACAAGAACTCTCTTATACTGTTAAACTGAATCTTCCCAAGCACTTCCAACCAAATTTCTTCATATTCCTTATGGATTTTTCCAGAAATCTGCTTACTATTCACCCGAACTGTATCAGAAGATTGTGCAGATGTCCATTGAGGATCTGCCCCAGCCCCTGCATTTCTTTTCCTATCCACACTAATACCATTTGATGCACTATTTATGTGGAAATCACCAGTAACTCCAGAAGGGAGATTTTCCAATCTAACATGTGTTGACAAGCCTCTTTCATTATTGGGCATTTCAGTACGAGCACCAACTTTTCTGCTTATATCTCTTCCATTTGCGTTATTCATGGTTAGAGGGCTATGATTAAAACTAGTTTCAGTGGAAGAACTGGGCAGCATATACTGTTGATCGGGTGCAAGTTGAAGCAATGCAGCTGTTAGCCATGTTAATTTGTCATTTGACATTCTCAGTTGTTTCTCAGCCTCCGACAAGGTTTTCAGGGCTTGACGCAGTTTTTCCATATCTTCCTTGGATACTGGAACGATTAAGATGATTCTATCAGTTTTCTGAAAAGGATGACATTTAATGATTCTAATGTACACATACGGTCATTTCCCATTTCATTTTATTTTTATTTCATTGGAGCGAAGGCAGGGTGAGAGAAGATATTCACCGGTTTGGCAAAAAGCTACAGAACCAGGTAAAAATATCAGACAGAGTGACCCTTGACGAATCAATTTTAAGGCATACAGAGCATTTAAAAACATTAAAATCTGAACAAATATGCACAAATTTCCAAAATGATGAGATGAACGAAGATGCAACTATAGATCAGCTAATACACTGATAGGAAAACAAAGAATTAGATAACTACACCAACTTCATATTGCAGATGAATTAGTCAATTAGTTGTTACTAATGTACAGTGAGAAATAACTTCTAAACTTACATGGTTGTCGTCGAAAAAACTTCCTTCTATGCCTTTCTTTTGTAAAATCATAACTACCAGCTAATATATCAGTAATAACTGTAGCAAGTTGTGACATTAAAGCTAATGACTCCACACCAGTTTCCATGATTACTCTCAGGTTCTTCACAGTGTTCACGGTGTCTGCAGATAATGCTAAATCAAGAAGATCCACCAACTTTTCATCAGATATAAGCCCAACCTGTAAGAAGATCCACAGACCATATTTAGAGCAAATAAATAGATCATTAAACGATATTTAATCCTGGGATGACTTTCTTTTCTAATTATTTACCTTTTTTTTTTTTGTGGGGAGGGCGGGATTGTAGTCAGTGGCTATGTTACAGATATTTCTAACAGTCAGATTTGTCTATTTTCCAAAACTTTTTCATAAATGTCTTGATTAATTTGAAGTGCATGAGTACTTTGTGAAAAAGAGTGATGGAAATATCATAAATGGTAACTTCATCATCAATCTTCCATTCATGAATGGGATGGTCATTTAATTGGCTAGATAAGAGACATCAAGTAGACAACGATTAATTTCTTAACAACTATAAAGCCCAAGAAGGAATTCAACAAAATAATATACAGAGCAAAAGCATGGATGATGATGAGAACTTCGAAGTCAAGAGTTTAGATGCAACAAACAAAAAAAGATAACAATCATCATTATTGTCACAGCAGTCACATAATGAGTAATGAATAATAACAAACTCAAAGCAGAAACAAAATGGTATCCTGACAAAAGGTAAAATTGGGTTGGTACAGGGCACATGCTCATATTTTAGCAACAAAGTTGATAGATATGGAGAATAGAAATTTGGATGACCTTGACCATCTCATATAATTTTTTACTTGCTTTGCCAAGTGGCACACACTTTAGTTATCACAAAACAAAATAGACCAAATAGATGCATCATTTTATTTGAAATTGAACCTCAGCATGTCCTATTTCATCAAATAAATTATCAAACACCATTTTTAAAAACCTAAAGATTTGAAGTCCAGTAACTAATTTTCTAGGATTATGCAACTCAACCTGTTATGAGGCATTTGCTTTGAAGCATGATGTTGAAATTTGCAATAAAAGGAGAATTTCACGATATAGCAATTCAAGGAGTCAGAATGACACAAAAGTCAGGAACTACATCGATATAGGAACAGAGATCCTCTAACACAGAGAAAAAATGTAACTCCATGCATGCAAAGCAATATCGATTAGACAGAATGTTAAATATGCCAAAAGTATTAAACAATGCATGAGAAATGAAATCCTCTCAAATTCTAATTCTAGTCTCAATATTAGGAAACCTTACCAGTTCCTGAACCAGAGGAACAGATATCTTCAGACCAAGCAAACTCAACTGTTCTAGAGTCATCTCAGCATCCCTCAATGATCCATCTGATCGTGATGCAATAAGTTTTAGCGCATCCTTATCAATATCTATATCTTCTTTAGATGCAATCCACTGTAAAGTGTAGATAATATCTGCATCTTTCAGCTTTGGAAAAAAGAATTTCTGGCACCTGGATATGATTATATGAGGCAAAACATCAAGACTTGAGCTGACTAGGACAAAAACTACACGTCTGGGTGCTCGATCAATGACCTTTGATATGGCGCTCCAACAGTCAGGGGACAGAGTATCACAGTCATCAAATATAAAAACTCGATACTGTGATGGCAAGTGGGAAATAATCACACCGTCAAGAAGATGCACAATGCTCTCAAAATCAAAATTACTGACTGGACCAATTTCCCTTATACTTCGACTCTTACCCACATCATGTGCAATGCAAGAATTGCAATAGCCACAAGGTTTGGGATGTTCCAAGGATTGACAATTCAAGGCCCTGGCAAATATGCGAGCGCACGAGGTTTTTCCAGTACCATGAGGCCCATAAAACACATATAGCAAGCCAACTTTCTTCCTCATGACAGCATTGGTAAGAGCTTGTGCCACCAGATTCTGCCCCACCAGATCTCTGAAAGTTCTTGGCATGTACTTTTGCGTCAAATTTTGATGCCTGCTATTGTGGCTCCGCCCAAGCTTGCGTTGATCACCTGATCTAGCTTCAGAAGCAAGGTCAGAATCAACATCATTTTTTAGTAAATGATCAACATATATACCTAGCTCTCCAGAATAGTCATGCACCCAACCGGCATAATCAGTGCTGTCTTGGGATCCAGAAGCCTCAACTAACAGAGGCAGCACCTCTGCATCAGATTTCGTAGATGAACTTGAATGATCAGATGCCACAGGCATATTAGGAGCATCCCTTTCATGGGAAGCCATGCCATCTTTCCTCAACCTTGAGTCTGATAGACCACAAGATAAACTCCTACCGGCCATGTCAAGGAATGTTTTACCTCTATGATGAATCCTTGACCAATTCCATGGTATTCCACATCCATTTCTAGGAGCTCTTGTGACATTTTGGTCCCCATATTCTTCTTCTTCCTCTATGCGATACCTTGGTCTTGCTGAACCTTGAGCCAACGAATTAGAAGCAACAGACATTTCATTCTGACCCCCAACATCTCTAGAAGATGAAGTAGTCCTAGTTCTTCGGGCACCTCGAAACTTCCGTCTTTTCACCCTATTTAATCCACTATGTCCACGAATACTAGTCTCAGGCTCCTCACCAGTTTTCTCCAGTCGAGACCGTCTTCCATGAATATGGATGTTAGAAGAAGCTACATCACTATCCATTGGAACCTCATTAAGCTGCTCAGAAAGGGTCTTAATATGAACATCTTGATTATACTTGCCCTTTTGTTTATTCTTTCTAGATTTAGATTCTGAATTCCTGGAAATAGCATCATTAACCAAACCATTGACATACTCATCTTGTAAATGATCCTCATCAACACCCAAAAGATCAGCCCTATTGCTCTTTCGACTTGATTCTTCTCTCTTGATTCTCCTACCATCCCTAGCTCCTCTCTTGCTGCTAGGATCACCAATGGCTATTAACCCATCATTTCCCACACTAAGCTCGCCTGGAACAACCTTTGATGGTGCTAAACTTGCAAAGGATGGTGAGCCACCCGACAACCTCCTACTTTCCCTCCGATGTTCATTGCCAACTGACCTTCTACCCTCCATAATTGTGGCATCTGGTTTGCCTTTTTTAGGAAGCAAATCAACTACAGAAGGTGAATGCCAAGACGGAGGACTGGCAGAAGGGTCCCTCAATGATCGAGACCTCTGAAGAACGATGAGGTCCCGCATAAGTGACCTATCAGCCAGTATGGGGCTTTGCTTATGCATATGGTTTTTCAGATGAATACAATTGGTTAAATGGATATGGTTGCGAAGATGATCACTGATATGACCATTTGCATCCTTGAGAATTCTATTGCGGATAGCCTTGCTCATGTTCAAAAAGTAAATGCATATGACAGCAGTGTCTTTAAAAGATTAGCAAAACCAATGAAATTATGTTGCATTTTCCCCCAATCAGTCACCGCCCCAAATCTTCAAAATAGGCAAGTAACCACAAAATTAGCCAAAATTTAAGCGATCAAAGATCCTCCATCAAATACAAAGCATTCATTTGCAAGAATGACAATCTTTTTTGCAGTTAATAGACCACAAACCCCCAAAAGTCCCCCCATGTACCTCACAACTATCATCATTTACCTCACATAGACCCGTTAGTACCAAAGTAAAGAAAACGCAGCAACACTGCCCCAAACTCATGAAACTCAATTCAAAACCTCAAATCACTCCACATTAATTATTGTACCATGCTAAACTAGCCAGTTTCGATACATAAGACTAATAGCAGAAAACCCATTAAACTTCAATAGACCAATTATGTAACATAAGCATCTACGCTGACCGCACAAGCGAAGTAAATATTATATTTAAAAGCACTAAAAGGACCAAATTTTTTGGCAAATGAGGAAAAAAGAAACGATCTTTAGAGGGAAAGAGAATGGCGTTACGTAAAAAAGAGGGGGGGAGGACCAAAAGGGTTATAAGCAGAAGCAGAAGAGAAGAAGAAGAAGCAAAAGAAAGCAACTAAAGAAAACACCGCATTCACCTGAAACTTCCCAAAAAGCAAAAACGACCCGTTTGGATCATTAACACAGCCAAGATTAGATCTCCCTCTTTAGTCTCAGTCTCAGCCACCAACTTCACATGCACCTCACGAGGAGAAGAGCTCCTTTTTCATAGAAAACGACAGTGCGACAGCCCAAAAACCCACTGTCGTTTTACAAAGATGCCAAGCTCTAGAAAGAGAAACTAGAGAGAAAGACCATCCAAAGCAACTCTGTGCGGAGACTGTTTAGTAGGAGGGATGAGATCTGTAAAAACAGGACACACTCAGGCAAATAAAGCGGTGTGCTCGTTTGTTTGTTTGAGCATGCAAATGCCAAAAATAGAAAAAAAAAAAAAAAAAGATTAAATATTTTCATTTATTTTATATTTTTAGTTATTTATATGATTTCTTTTTCTTTTATTTTTGCCAATTGTCAAAAAAGCAAAAAAAAAAAAAAAGAAAACTGAGATATTGAAAGGGGACCATAGAGAGATACTGTGAAGAGAAGAGTCCGTTCTGTTATCAGCTGTATCTCTGTTGAAATAGCCGTTTTTTTGGTACTCTTTTGGTCTGGTCTTGGGTTTTAAGACTCTTTCTTGGCCAGTCTTGTAATTAAGATTAATATTCTGGTGGGGGTCAAATCATCAAGTACAAATTTATTTTTAATAGTAATAAAAGATAAAATAAATTTTTTCATTCAATGCACCTCTATATTTATATTTTTTTTATCAAATTTACTTATGAATAATATTTTTATACATTATTTATGTTTTTGTTTAATTCACTTTTTCTTATATTTATTATAATTGAATGAACAAATATAATTATATAGTCAGAAAATATATTTAAGAAAATCAGATTTATATATAATTCAACAAAAACACAATTTTTTCTAAATACCAAAAATCCTTAAGTTTCTAAATCTTAAAAATATAGTTTTATTTTGACATAATGGTATATTTATAAAACAATAATTTTATTCACACATTCAACTGTAGTATATATAAATAGAAATGAGTTAAATAATAATACAACGGTGTGAAAAAGTATTGTCCAAGGTAAATTTGATAAAAAAAATACAAATTTATAGATAAATTTGATAAAAAAATTTATTTTGTCATTTATTGTCGTTGAGGACAAATTTGTTCGATATTTTAGCCATTCTGGTGGACCTAAAGAGGTTTCACAGATTTGGAATTATTATTATTATTATCATTTGAATTTTGGTGGGGGGAAGCTGTTTTAGAGAAAATTTTCAAAATTATAGAAGCAGATTCTCGAAAAGATAAATAGGAATCTTGACTTGGTTTCGCCTTTTTTTACATGTTTTTGGCCTTGTTGCAGGGTCAAGGCAAAAAGCACAGCTTGTGGGTTCTAATTTTTCTGTTTCTTGAATGAATATGCAAAAACCAAAGGTCTTTTTCTTTCCCCTTTTGAATGAATTCAGATGGTATGTGTTGGGTGTTCTATAAGACTTTAATCTCACATTTAGCATCAAACTACACAGTGCTAATGCTAATTTGATGCTCAAAAACAATGTGTTTTTGCTTTGTCTATTAAGCTTAAGAAAGAAACACGAGTGCGAAATGACTCGCTTAAAACTTTGCCTCATTCAACTAAATATTTTTTCTTCTTGTTTTGGATTTTTTTTTAGAATAATATAAAAAAAATTTTATTCATAAATAATCATATGACATTTATGAAAAAAATAATCTTATGACCTTAATATCAATATGAATTTGATTATCAACACAGTTAATACATGCATATTGGCTCGGCTCTTAAATCATAGTTCTATTTTTTTCAAAATTTTTTTGATGACTCTGCATTTTTATCAATTATGGAGATTTCTATTAGATATGATGCTATAGCGCAATATGGATTGAAATTTATATAATATACTATAATAGATTTGAGAGACAATATTTAATAATATATCATTATATATTACTAAATAATCGATCTCAAACTACTAAAACTTTCAAAAAAAAAGAAATAAAAACTTTCACAAATAGAGATAAAACAACAACACTAAAATAAAAACTTTCAAAAGAATGATAAAACAAAATAAGATTCACAAATAGGGTAAGAACAACCCATTTTATTAAAGGAAATAAAAAAAAAGTTTATCACCGATAAAATATACTAGCGGTAGTCTAAAGATAATGAAAGAAATGTGTTGTTTTTAGAAAAAAAATGTGGTGAAGGTTTTTAAGAAATAAAGTTTATATATTTATTTTGGAGTTAAATAGAGAATGAATGAAAGAGAAAAGTTACTCCATTGTATAATTAATTCAACTAATTAATAAAAAATAAATTTTATATGAAAAATATTTCACCTAAAAATTTAAGTGAAGTGGGTAAAATAAATAATTTTGTATTTGAATTTCACAATGTAAAAAATATATTAATGATATAAATAGTAACTTTTTAAATATGTATTAACATAATTGTCCAATTTACTTTTTAGAAAATAAGTTCATTGTTAAAATGGAAATAAATAAAGCAAAGATGGAACGGAAGTGATAATCAAACTACTAAGGGAAAACAGCTACTAACTATATATAAAAGGTCTGTGACTATGATGAATATGTTTAAGAGTGGTATAGTTTCATTATCCAGCGTGCTCGTGCCTAATTAGCACAAGATTAAAAGAGATTTTTAATTTTTTTTTAAAAAAAGGAAAACTAATTAATCTATCTATAGTGAAATTAAGAAATTTGACGGTGACCCAAGTGGGGCCTGAGTGAAACGTAATAATATCAGTTACCCTTTTCCAATTTTATAGAAATAAAGTTATTATTATATATATTATTTAGGAGAGCACTCTCAAGCAAGACCAATAAGCAGTGTGATAGTCACGTGCGTCCATAACAGTAGATGATGCATGAAGATGACCCATTTTCAATGATGTTTCTGATTCTGATGATGCCACTGATTCCATTTACTTGGTTAATGGGTTTCGTCTCTTTTCTGATTTATTATCTGCTTCCCCTTTCACTTTCAGATACCATCACCTCTCAGATTACAGAATGAGTATCTTACTGCTGCCATTCTCATGTTTGTCTTTCCAAATTTATGAGATTCAGGCCTTCATTACAGATTCACTTATTTCAAAAATTTTCATATAGACTTATCCCATCCGAATGCAAACATATAAGGAATGAGTAAAATTTTATTAATTCTTAAATTATTTTTTCTTTTACTCTTTCATTAAAAATGATATATATATATATATCTTTTTAAGATTATACATATATTTTTTTCTCTTTACGTACATAAATTCCAAAAAAACGGATGAGGAAGATTATTAATTTGTGGGCTATCACGGTCACTCAAAAGTAAGATAATACCAATGATTTTGCATTAAATATGCTTTCGGTGATTCTCAGATACACTGCATTTTTCAAGTCAAAGACGCAGTCCAAATGTTTATTGAGTTGGACTAATAAGCTATAATATCATAGAGTATTGCAAATCTTTGTTATAAAAAAATGTCATTTCATATCGTATATATAGTTTCGGAAGGAGTGTTTCACTGTATTATTTTCTATTTATTTTCTTTTTAATATAGTGACATATTATTTACATTATTATTATAAATGAGTACTAAATATGTTCTCTTTATTATAATAATATGTAGTTGATATTATTATTATATTTTTCAATTATAAGAAAATTTATATTTTAAATTATATCATTCTAGGAAATGTAATGAAAATTTATATTTTAAATCATTACACATGTCACTATAATAAAGAAAAGTAAAAAGAATATGATATAAAAAATATACGTATCACTCCTTTAGTTATATTCTTCAATTGCAAGAAAAATTTAAATTTAAAATTATGTTATTTTAAAAAATACAATAAAAGTTATATTTAAAATTATGTCGCAATCTCAATGAAAAGAATGTAAAGAGTAAGCAAAATCCAATCTTATACATGTAATATGCGAGGGGGAGTGTCACCAAAATGTTGTGAAGGGCATCTCAGGCTGTTAACAAAGTACTACATAATAAAACCAATAGAAAACATCCAATTCCAGTGTTTGGCCAATCACCTACAGGTGGGGCACAACAGTCAAAAGGGCATTCATATACTGCATGTCGATCCAATTCCAACTGCCAATTCAGAAATATAAATATTTAGCTCCACTCCAAGGTGTCCCATCTTGGCACTGGTTCGACATTAGGAGGTGCAACCACTAACCATTGTGGTCCTAATCTATGCCACTGACTGGGATTTAGAATGTGGGCTGCATCTGCGTCCAATTTATTCAGTCTTGGTCATACATGAATGTCCAATGTATGTCAATGTCATTTTAATCCATGACAAATCTTTACGATCGAGTCTCACACCATTAAGTTTTGCTCAAAATAACAGACTCTTATATAGTGAACCAAACACTAATGAAAGTTAACCTTATCTTTGTTTATTGTAGATGAGCTCTTTCGGGGGGATGTGGCCATTTGTTTATTGTAGATGAGCTCTTTTTGGGGGATGTGGCCATCTTATAGCTTAGAATCACATTCTATTGAATGGCAACAAACACTGTACTAGCGGCCATTATCATTATCATTGTTCCTACATACATGCCACTTGGTTTGCACATGCATAGAATTATATCTAAATTTGCTGTCCTTACTTATTTCACTTCATTTCCTCTATTGCACCTGAATTAATTAAGATTATAAGTTTGAGCTATGGTTTTTCCTCCTTTCATGTTTCAGCCGTTGCAAATCATGAGTTGGTGACCAATTTTATTTTATTTTTTATATACTATGATCTAATGGTGTTATGAATCATTTTTCAAGTGATGATTTTTACTAAATTTTATTTTTTTGGTAATCTGATATTAATTAATTTTACTTTCATTTTTATAATAATAATTTATGTTTGACCTTAATTATCCTGATGGAGTAAGAGTATATGGTAGAAAAATTAAATGTACAACAAAATAAGGTCTACCATCAAAACTAACCAATTAGTTGATGGTGATTTTTGACCGTGCATTTATTTTCTGGCAGTGCATGGAAATCATTTGGACGCCTCAAAATCAATTGGGTAGATGGAGTCAGTTTCCGAATCATTCATTCAAACTAACTGAAAAGGTAGAACATAAAAATGAAAAGCAAAAGCTAAAAGAAGAAGAACAACTTAAAGACTGCCCCATTAAGTGTTAAATAATAAGTTTAATGATGAGTTTAAGGACTTAAAAGCACATTATTGGTTATCAATAAATTAAAAAAAAAATCAACTTTAATTATGAAATGCAATCCACACGATGAACTTCTTCTGATGCTAATGATTAGGGTAAGCCTATCTTTATTTTTTTTTTTTGAAGACTACTTCAATTATAACTAAAGCCACTAAAATGAGAGAAATGATAGCCACCGTCTATAGAGATTTCTTTTTTATTTTTCTTTAGTTATCATTGATGGTAGCCAACTTTATCGATGACAAAGAAAAGTCATCAACGATAGTCAACTTCATCTTTTTGTTTTCTATCATTTCTTTCTTTTTTTTCCTTTTATAATTTTTCCTAGGCACACTAAATAGTCAAATCATATTTTTCATTTTATTTATATGAGTTAATCAGAGTTTATAAATTTTCATAATAATTTTTTTATGTTTCGTGAATTTGAAAAAACATATAATAAATCAAAGATATATGCAAAAAAAAATATTATGACTGTTAAAGTTTTAATATCTAAAGATAAATCAAGGTTTTCCAATAATAAAAATGAATTTATTTGATTGAAAATCTATTTAAGATTTCATGTTAGATTTATTTTTTTTAGTTGTTTGTTAATTTTATTGATGAAATATTATGTATCTTTCATTTTGTTAGATTTATTTTCTTAATTGTTTGTCTTCCTTTGATGAGAGTTTGTTTGTGGAGTTTGAGTTTTACATTCAAAATGTCAGACTCGTTAAATGACAATATGTTTCATATCAACGTATCAAATGCAATCAATGTGTTATATACAATCATCATGTTAACACGATCAATGAAACTCAGAGAAAAAACTTATCTTTATAACAATATTTGCATATATTTCTTAAATGCAGTCAATATTACTTCTCTGTTATAAGTTATACTAATAAAAAGCTCTTTTTATTTTTAATAAACAAAAAAAAGAGGACTACTCCAATTAACAACTATTGCATATATTTTGATATATGACATGAAAATTATGCTTAATATCTTTTTTTTTTTTTTGGTTGCCCCTTGTGGTTGGGGTGGAAGTTGATCAATTACACGAATCCAATGAACTTAATCCTTGCTTTATAAAATAATTTTGATGATTATATACATAGAGGGTGGAGACCATCATTTTGATTCATTGGAAACTTTGTTAAATGTCTAGTTCCGAAGGGACAAAATCTCGGTTATGTGTTCACGGCTCTAATCTTTTTTATGGGGTAGTGCAACTAGAGTTGAGAAAGTAGTTAATACTCAGCTTATTTTGTTTTTAGCGGGACTAATTAGTCATTTTCATGTGCCTGTGTTCATCTTTGCGGCGATACTGCACTCCTTTACTACTACTCCCCTCCTGCTGCTTGTTAGAGCTATTAGGGCGTCTAAGCCGCTTATTCAATTAACACCTCGACACTAGCCTTTCAAAATCACTAACCTTTGGCTTAATTAATTTGTGGGTTTATTGTAATTAAGAGTATGTTTAGCATCTGTATTCTAAAAATTTGATTTGATTTATTAAACTAAAATACTTTTTAATTTTGAAAATGTTTTTAGGTAAAGTTATATTATTTATCGAATTCAATAACTATGGAGAAAATCTTTAAATGTCAATTTATTTCAAAATCAACTTTTAACTCAAAATTTATACGCCTAGCTAGCATATTGGCTGCACTTTGATACAGTCCATGTGGCTGGCCTGCCTGTGTTCTTTTCTTCACTCTTTCCTCAATGAACCATTGCAAAACGAGCATTGCTGAACTTTAGTTTAATTTGTTCATCTTGTGTGAGTTAAGCACCGGAAGGCATAATAATCTACATGAAGATTTATGTAACTATGTCATAAACAACCTAAATTCTATGGCCATATATTGTGTGTGGAGCATTTCTTTCCAAGATGTAATTCAACAAGTATGCATCTACTTTTCCTCATGCGTGTACCTAAGTCTGGCAGGAAATCCAATACCAACTCGGACCATGATTTCCGAGTTGTTGAATCTGGAGCTCAGGAACAATGAGAACATAGCTTATGTAGGGTCGAATATTTATTCAAATTTATTTCATTTATAAACAAGTCAAGTTTGAATAAAATATTTTAAAATCATTTAACAAATAAGTAAAATTAGAGTGAAGTATCATTAAAATTACATAAAACTTATAAGTTTAAACAAATTTGATTGAGCAAAACATTTTTTACCAAAATTAAATTATGAATAAAATTATTAATATTTTTAAAATAAATTTGATTTCTATACTAAAATTTAATATATTTATTAATATTTATATAAAAATTAGATATTATATTATAAATGTAAATTATCGATATTACATTATAAATGTAAATTATCACATAAAATATATATTATTTATTATACATTTTAAAAAGCAATTTTATATATATTATAAATAAAAATATATAATTACATATATTATCAAGCCAGTTTGCAAGTTTATAAATTGAATACTAATAAATGTAAGAATGACTCATTAAATTAATAAATCGAGTTTAAACTTAATTTTAAAATTCATTTAATAAACGAGTCCAGTTTAAGTCAATTTCTATCAAATCAAGTTTCAAATTTGTAAGTAGGTTTGATTCATTTAACCTTAATAAAAAATCTCAGTAATGTAGCGTGATAATGATGCCTTCTAATATACATTCAAGATACTTTAATTATAGTACTTTTATATATAGTTATATATAAAAAAGTATATTTTACATATAATATGAAAATTTATGTGTGAAAAGTTTTACATATTTTTATCTTAATAAGTAATTGTGTAAAATGATATAGTACAATGAACAATTTGCATCTAATATAAATTTTTTTATATATTTTTCATCTCAATATATAATTCTTAATCTAAAAAATTAAATATAAATGTTGATAAAGTTATAAAAAAAATTAAATACAAATATTTATAAAATTATATAATAGCGTATTACAGTTAAAGTGGCTTGAAGGCACTCCAGAAATCACCACAAGATCACTGGTTGCAAGCCTGCAGTCATGTCTCCATATTATGTGCTCAAAATGATACAGTAAAACAACAAACATACCTGGAAAGAGATGTTTATGACTTTGGGATTAAAATACCAACGGCTTAAGTAAGTAAAATTTTTATATTGCACAAAGCAAAGCAATCGGTAAGATAAACATGCTGCTATCACAAAACGCAACAACATCCAATCGAGAACTTCTAATATTTTAGCAGCACTTAAAACAGAACTTTTGTTCTGCATATTTAATGAAAGAAATCACGAGCTCTTGTCATGGTGGTCATATTCAGCTACCACCATTGCAACTGAGGCATTTGGGTGATATTTCATCAGAAAATGAGAGTTAGGGGTAGGTAATTGTTTCAGCAATCTACACACTATTAATTACTGAATCAATTTCTCTCTTTCTAATACAAATTGCAAGAGCAATATAAATGATTGTAACAACAGAAAAAATTCACTGGCAAGAAAAGTAATTGCATTACCACCGTGCAGAAATAGCTATCTATCTATTTTGTTCGACTTTAAGGCATTAGAACTTTAGCCTGCGCTTTTGAATATATTTTGAATAGCTATTAAAAACTTTAACTAGAAGGCATTTCAATTTTCAAAAGTAAAAGGAAAACGAGACAACTTATACAAGATTTACAGTTGCAATGGAGCATTCCATTATTTACCATATTTTCAGTGATCTTGAATCAAATTGCTTGGCTCACTCAAAATGTATTTAGGAAGTTCATACTTTGCACCTGCAGATATTTAACAGCAAGGGAGGAGCAACTTTACAATTGCAAACGGGTGCCAAGAAAAAGATGTAAAAGATAAAGTGGGGAACAGATTCAGCACCTCTTTCATCATAACAGATAGTTAAGTCTTCAGTCTGAACAATTACACCAGCACTGTCCACAATTGCTTGGGCAAGAGTTAAATCAGCTTCAGCAGCAGCATGAAGTGCATCCCATATCTCTGATAGGGAAAATACTCTGCCATGTTAATTATTCCCTAAAACCATTGATTTGTTTCTTAGAGATTTCAAAAATCAAAAGTTTAAAGTAATCCATCTAACCAAGCATGATGACATCTCGTACAGAATAAAAAGGCCAGACAAGCAAAACAAAGGTCTCATTATTTTATCTTTTTTGAAGAATGTAATGCAGATTATTGTTCAGAGAGCAACTAAACATAAAATAGAAAGCACAGATAGCACTTTGCATTAGCCACGAATACCACAAATATGTGCACTAATTAGCCTAATAAAGAGATTATCAACAATCAAGACTTGAGAAAATTTAATAAATACGTAAACCATCGGAATTTTTTTGCCACTTCAGGTGTGTTACTGTTAATCATGGCTGTCTATATAGTTAACCTAGCCTATTCTGAAGAGAGGCCTTAAACCAATTAAAGTAGGAAATAGAAACAGTGAGGCAGAGAAACCAGGAACTAGAAGCATGATGACAGCAAAATCAAAAGTAACATGGAAATAAAGTGGATATGATAAAAGCACATAAGAAGAGCTGCATTTCTACAATAAGTAGTGGAACACAGCTGAACAAATAACAAGACCAGGAAGCAATAGCAAATATTCAAAGTGCTTTAACTCTGTTGGTAACTATCACAATGTCTGATAACCAGCTGACATTTACCCGAGTGCAAACATATACCAATGTACAAAATATAAGATCATGAAGCCAATAAAATTGCATAGAACTCTATATTTCCTCTATATCTAAATCACATCTATTCCTTCACTAGCTGGTGTGAGAATTCTCTACTGCAAAGTGGCAGTCACATGCATGCACTAAAAAATTGACCTAACAATGTTGCAATCTGGCCCCAAGAAAAAATTTTAGCAAAAAATCAATAGCAGTGTAAAACTTCCTTTAAAGCACAAAGCCCAAGAAGCATCACAATTTTGTCGTTAACCAAACAATTGTGATGCTTTACATCCTCTCTTGTCACTTGTTATGGAGTTATTGTAAGGGCTATCATTGTACATTGTCTACCACAGCATCCTAACTAACATTTGCTAGGAAGGCATGCATCAATTGTGCCCCAAGAATTACAGTTGTAAGGTGTATGCAGGATAATACATTGACAAAAATCCCTTAGAAGACAAATGAATCTCACAATTTTAGGAAGTTTGAAATATGATAAAAAAATTGAAAAAGAAATGGACCAAGAACTCCTGCTTTTGGAGAAAAGATGTAAACAGGAAGAATCGTTGCTTCAATGCTACTAAACTAGCTGAAACAACTAGACAAACCACTCCTACACTTCCCCACTTAATGCTTTCTTAACTGTTTAAGGACTAGACAGAACAACAGATAGAAAGACTACCCTGTGCATTAAGGTCAATCTGGAATACGACATGAGCAGTTCATACTTGCATTCCACATGCATATTGCACATGTGTTTCTGCACTTTGCTTTATGATATGTGTGGCAAGGAAACATTATCAGAACTTCAGTGTAGTGGACAAATAAATCAGATTATGTCAGTCAAAGACTTCAGCTAGATTAAAAAGGTGGAATTTACCTAACTGCATGAACAAGTAAGAAACATTTTGCATGGAAATTACTGTTGATAACGAATTGTTTTAAGGGAAACAATACCTTTTCTCCCACCATAATGAGGAGCTGTATCCCAAAACTCATCACGCATTTGTAGGAGTTGTGTCCTTGTAATTGGCTCGGAATGCTTCCAAGGTTTTGGCTTCCGGATTTGCTTCTTATGCTCTGCAGGCATATATAGAAAGTAACAAAAAAAATTCTAAGTCAATAATATGTATAGGAGCATCACGCCTAAGCCTATATCCCCCCCCCCGGGCCTTTTTTTTGCAAATCCTGTGTAGAATTTGATTGCATGTTCTTTATTTTTTGCATTTCATGGTATTAAATTTTGTATCTATTTTTTTTACATTTTCTGTAATTGTGTACAAAATTTAGGATAATCAAATACAGCTTTAAGTGGGCACTGTTGCCACCAGACTGTGTTTGATTACTTTAAATTTTGTACGTGATTACAAAAAATGAAGAAAATAAATGCAGAATTTGATATAATTAAATAAGAAGGACATATGATCAAATTCTATACAAAAATTTGCAAAAAACAAAGGCCAAACATGATCTTAAATCATGTCATCAATTGATAACACAAAGGGCAGCATTGATACGCTTCCTTTCATTTAATAATAAAGTCCATCAGTCTCATAATACTCATGTAAAACATTCGGTAATAAAAGCCAAAACAGACCATGAGCCACATGAAGAAATGAACAAAATAAAAATCTGATGCATGAATAAACATATTCATATTATGTGATGTATTTGCATTGCAGAAAGAGCAATTAAATAAACTTTTGAAAATGAAAAATACAATGTGATTCAAGCCTAATTTAAAGTCTAAATGTACACTTTCCATATTTTTAGAACATGTCAGCAGTTTCAAGTAATAAGATTGAGTGTTGCCTTATTTTCTGCAGAAGCACATGAGAGAAATGCCATTATGCAATTTCATAAACCAAGAAGCTTTAGGTCCTGGATAACTCTATAGTCACATATTTATGATTTTGCCTTATTTAACTAATTCACCAGCTCTCGTCCCCAAATTTTGGAAAGCAAGAAAATCAGTAAATACAATCATAAATTCATAATTACAATCACAAAAGTTGGAAAAGTTAACATCAAGTTTAAAGAACAATGAGCACTACTCCTCTATGTAGATCGAAGGACAAAAATAAACAATCTTGAATAGCTAAAAAGCAATCTAAAGAACTAAAATAATCCATCAACACCACCTACCATTATCAACACTAAATCCACTTATACCAAATACAAGAAACAAAATAGAAGAGCACGTGATAAAACAAAAAAACACCAAATGTAATATTATAGGTTGCAAAATCAAGGCATAATATAACGCATCCAAGATTGAAACTTGAAAAACGAAAAACAAGAACTGGACTAAGAGAAAAGGGATAACAAAAAGAACCCAGTAAAGAAGCAATGGTAAAAGAAAATCTCACCATCTCCCTTGGCCCGTGAAGATCCAGTGCATCCCATTTCACAAGAAAATCGAAGCAAAGTATTGAAGGTGGGAGAAAGAATATTGTAGGAGAAAAAAGGAAGGTAGATAGCAGTGATCAGTGTAATAGGGTACTCGCTTAGTTTTATGGGTGTCTAGTTTCTGCAGTTTCTTGATTGTAAAGTGAGCGTGGTAGGGACCTAAACGAAAGGTAAAAGAGGTAGAAGCTGAGTAATACCTGAGATCTGCACTTCGGAGAGTAGGAGTCCACTCGCAGGTCCCTATCATTCCTTGCTTTTGTCAAGCTGTCCACCAGGAAGAGAAGATGGTGGGGTCCCTTCCTTATCCTCACTTTTCTTTCCCTTCTTTTGTGCACGTGATGGTGAATAAGAAGGTCTGTTTTGATGGTGGATTGGTAGTTATGTGACTTCTCTTCTGTTCTGGCCTCTCTGTGTCCATTTGGGGGCATCAAGTGCGGCGGTTAGGGTAGACAAACAGATTTGAAAATTAGATTAAATTCGAGTTCTGGAATAGCGACGAAATTATTTGTTGCTATTTTTGAAATTTTTTTTCATCTTTTTTTTTCTTTTTCCACTCATTTATTATCCTTTTAGTGAATATACTTACTTTTAGTCATAAATTTTGTCTATTGCCAATTTTCAATCCTTTTTATATATTTCTCTTACTATTTCACTCTATTTAATTTTTTTATTCTATCATTTTTGTCATCTCTCCTCAAAATCTTTTCTCTCTCTCTCTTTTAATGTTTATTCTCTATGATTAATAATAATAATAATAATTTATTTATCATTTTTTCCTTATCTCCCTTAAATTTTTTTGTCATTTTTGTTTTCTTATTTTTCTTCCCATTTTCTTTTCTTATCATTCATTGTTTTTATTTCTTTTCTTATTCTCTCTTTATTTTTTATCATTTTTCTTTCTATTTTTGTTCTTTTTCTTTTTTCATTATTTATTTTCTTTATAGTCATTTTCTTTTTCTCTTTCTTCATTCTTCATCATTTTCTCTCTATTTTATCTCTACCATTATTTCTTTCTTCCTTTCTCTTTATTTATCTTTGTCTCCCTTTCATTTACTATTATTATTATTATTATTTCTCTTCCATCATTTTTTATTATTATAATTAGAAATTAATAGGACATTAACATAAAAACAAAAAATGACAATTAGTTTATTAAAAACATCAATTAGACATTGAAATAAAAATTAGATAATTTTTTTAATTGAAAAATATTTTTAAAAGGACATTTAAACTTATTAGCAACATTTTTATATTTTAATAAAAGACAATAATTTAACAACAGATTTTTTACAATTGCTAAAGTTAGTGATAAAGTTGCCATCACTAAATTAGTGAAATACGCAAAAAAAATCTTCACAAAAGCGTTTGTGAGAATCAATTATGGATGCATGTTCGTCGCTAATGACTTTTAGCAACAGTTTTTCCTTCTCGTCGCTAAGTAGTGTAAACAATTGTACTTTTTATCACTTGAATTAATATTCATTTTTTAAAGAATTTCTTTATGTTTTTTCTATATGCTGTGAGCTTTAAGCATATGATGGGAAAAATAAAATTGCTTTCAAACTATCTTGTAATGAAGTTTAATTTTAAATTAATTAGTGATTCAATTAAGCTTTATGTATGATAAGGAGATGTTAAGATTGCTTTAAGAATTGTTGGGAAACTTACTCCTCATCCTTTTTAATTGATATATCTTTATATTTATAAGAGATTTAATAGATCGAACAACATTGTAAGCTATATACTAAGATAGTTCATCTTTTTTAATAGCACTCACTATAAAAAGGCTGAGGAGAGAATTGAACTCAAAAACTCAACTTTCAAAAAGTGCACTTTCAACTATTAAGTTATACTTGCATATGTTAATTGATATATTAATTATCACCTAGTTCTATAATTATTTTAATATTTCTTATTTCTAGATTATATGATAATTTATTATTAATTTTTAATTTTATATAATATATTGTCAGAAATTATTCATTTAAATTTAATAAATTTTAAATTAAAATTATATCATTTTAAAATTGAAAGTATTAGTTAGTAGACAATTCATGCATACATGCGTGCACATGTGCACATAATTCATAATTATATATTTATTTTATTTTTTATTATGAAATACTTAATATTATTTATTTGATTGATCGTTATAAATTATTTCGTTTAAATTTGATAAATTTTCTTTTAAAATTATGTCACATAAAATTAAAAATATAAATTAATAAATAATTATTTATTATAAATTCTTTCCTACATGATTATAAAAATTGAGAAATTTATTTTAACATTTTATTTACTTATTAATAACTTTGTTCATAAAATATTAATTAATTCAAATAATATTAAATTTATTATTATAATCAAGGTTGTCAAAATCGAGATTTTACCCTAAAATCGGGAGAGGACCCTAAAATCGAAATCGTAAAATCGGATCGTAAAATCGTAAGATTTTACAACGTAATAAAATATCATTTTAAAATATAATTATACATATATAAAAAT
>CATIWR010024838.1:0-23346 GCA_949677035.1 Omphalea diandra
ATTTTAATTGAGATATTGATAGATTACGAATTATAAATTCAAATTTTTAAAAAGTATAGATTTAAATATAAAATTAAAATTTTCATAGAAAGTATGTAATAAATTTATTTAACTAAAAAAGGGGATTAAATTGAAAAAAAAATAAAAGTATCATTTTAATTAAGTTCATGTAAATAATTTTTAAAATATTTTTAAAATATTATCTAAATAATTTAAATAATTATTATTTAAAAAATAATAATTACTTTTTAAGGAGAGATCGGAAGATTTTATGAATTATAAATTATAAATTTTTATTTTTTAAATTAAATATAAAATTAAAATTCATGATCTAAAAATACAAATAAATAATTAAGAAAAAATGAGATCAAATTAAATAAAAAATAAAAATATCATCTTAATTAAACTCATGTGGTTGATTTTTTTAAAATATTTCTTAGAAGTTTTTATTTGAATAGTTTAAAATTTTATTAGTTAAATATCAAATTAATTTTTTAAGAAGATTAAGAAAATTTTTTAAAAAAAAATGAGAGATTGAGAGATTTTATAAATTATAAATTTTAATTTTAAATTTTTTAATTATATAAAATTAAAATTCATCATATAGAAGTACATAATAAATTTAATTAAGAAAAAATAATGTTAAATTGAATAAAAATAAAAGTAGTATATTAATTAAATTGTAAACTTAATTTTAAGTTTAATTAAACTAATTCAAAAAGTATAAGGGTCAACTGAGTCTAAATGTACTCTACTAAAATTTGTTTTTGACTTGAGGTATAATTAAAATCAATTTATCAAATTAAAGTGTCATTAACTCAATTTTAAGTTTGGGATATAATTTAATATTGCATAAAAGTTTGAATTATTAAGTAATTAAGCTAAATTTTTACCATAATTTTTCTAATGATTTAATCCATAAAAGGAATATATCACAATTTTACTTATTTTTATAATAATTGTAATAAATTTGATTTTTGTCATGATAAAATCACATATTAAGAAAAATCTAATTTTATAAAACAAATTTTTATCATAATATACAATTTTTTTTTTATAATAACTGACTTTCTATCATTGGACATTATATGTTTATTTGTAAATTAATTTTATGATATATGACTTGAACATAATTTTATGTTGACTATTATTTTCATTATATATAGTCATTTCTTAAAAAATAAATTATATTTAATTTATTAAACTTTTAAATAAAAATATGTTTTATATAAAATCTATCTTACTAAAAATAATTTTTTTAAGAAAAAATTATTATTTATCTTAATAAATTATGAGAAAATATTGTATAAATAATAAAAAATCAAAATAGGCATTTTAAAATTGAATGACAAATGACTCGACCTGATCATAAATATTAAATTTAAGAGTAAATCTGAACCCAACCAGAAATCATTTTTGTATCCACGACCCGATGGAATGACCTAAATTCACTCGAACCTGAAGATGACCCCATCTGGAGCAATTTGCCCCATCCCGCTTGCCACCTCTATTAATGGTTGATACGTAGCTTGCTATTGAACTTAATGAGCATTTTTTGTAAAACTCGTTTGAGTTGAACACTCCATTACATATTTAATCCTTTGAGTCGAACACTCCACAACATATTTAATCATTAGAGATTTTATAAGGAAAAGTGTACATGTATCTAGGGGTGACTTAAACAATGATGTCACCACCCTTGTTAGATATTTAAGAAGTTATTTTTAATGTGATTATAGAAAATAAAGTAATAAAATACAAACATGAATGAAGTTAAATGTAAAAATTAAGCATTAGTGTTAATATTATATAAACTATATACCAAATTGGGTTTAGTAAAATACCATTACTATTAATATCATGTATTGGAACATTAAATTAATGAATATTAGAGAAGTTTACAAAAATTGATTAACTAAAATGGAGAAAAAGATGGTAAATGTGATACTTATGTAGTTCAAACATGCCTTTCGATGAGATGACAGTGTAGGTGTCGTGAAGGGAGACACCTATGAGCATCCAATGTACAACTAGTTAGAATTAAATAGTAACTCTTTTGACTTGTTGGTAGAAGCTCATCTTAACTATCTCATACAACAAACCAAAAACCAATGCCTCCCTTTTTAAAATAGCATCATATACATTTTTGCATGAACTAGACTATACTCGTCTTCTTTGTATAAAGTTTATTTCTTTTGTAGCATGATATAGAAGAACAATATTAGTAGCAACATATGAAGCCTTCTCTAATGTTAATTGTTTTCCTTGACAGTACTATTAGTTTCTTGTTAGCCATACAATATGCTAGTGATGTTGTTTAGCATGCCCTTGTCTATTAAGTTTTACAACCAAGAACAAAGAAATTATATTACTTTTTCACCATTAAAACTACTAAAGCTATAGAAAAAATAAAATTAATTTTTAGACTAAACTTTTCAAACTTTTCAAGTTTTATTATTCAAATGGTATTATTTTTATAACATAATGTGACTTTTTAATTATTTTTAAATAGTGAATAAATTTTTCATGAATTTCACTTCTACTAAAAGTCCATTATAGGAGAAAAGAATGAAAGTTTGAGGACTCAATGTTTATGAATTAAAGTACAAGGACTCAAAAACATAATCACACAAAGTTTAGGGATTTTCGGATGTCTTTTGCCTAATAAAATAAACCATGATGAGTTCTATTTACATGCCACCTCACATACAAAGGATGCTTATTGCCATCACTCTTTGATAAAGATCTTCAAGTACTAGAAGAATGTTAGCTAGAACATGCCACAAAAAAAATGCATTTTAGAGAAACATTAAGATGCCATAATTCTATTCTAATTTTAAAAGGTTGCACTAGACGTGTCATGACTCAGAAAATAGGTAGATTAGTGCTTATATATGTGTGTGTGTATGTATGTGTGTGTGTGTGTATTTCATAGTCAGTGAAGAGTTCTTATATTCATTTTACCATGTGTAAAACATGCTTACATGTATATTCATGTATTTCTTTTAAAAATGTTTCCTAGCTACATGGCATAGTTCTTAGCATACGGTACTTGTCATAGCTTTCATACAATTAGGTCAAGTCAGTAGAAATTTGTTCTACAACATTTATGTTTAGCTTTTTTTTATTTTATATATAACTTTTCAACTTTATTATAACATGTAAGTGGCCTTATTATATGTTTATGTGTGCAGGAACTCAATGCTATATTGAGGAAAGAAAAAACACTTACTTGTACTATAGGCGAGCATCCTCTCCAACCATAGTATCGATGACTGAGCCATAAGATAGAATCCTTGCTAAATATGCACCTAGACATCCATGGTTTCCTAACTTTACTTTGTTACACAGATATCTTTCATTATTTTATAATTTTTATTCTTTTCCATGTTCTATTAGATATTTCTAACATTTTAAACACTAGTAAACATATCACATCACATGGCATTCATACAATACATAATTCCATTTACTATTTATGTGTTAAATAACACATATGAACTTATAATTAAAATATTTGGCATATTTGGCTTACAATCTCTTAAAACCATGATGTATGAATTCATTGTGATGATATAAACATGATAAATATAACTATTTAGAACTTGTTTCCCATAATCTTTGATTGGAAAAAGATTGTAAACATTTCATATGATCAAATTAATCAAAACCTAATCTTGATCATCACTCCAAAATCTAATATCAACTCATGAGCATTCTAATTCTAAGAAAAACTTACATTATTTTAGAATGGCAAGTGAAATCCTAAAACTATTGTTAGAGATTCTATCAAGAATCTAGTACAGTCTCCCTTGTAATCTTCAGGGACTAAGCTAGATGTTTGGACCTACAAAAAGTGATTGCAAGCAATCACAACTATGATTAAAGCCATAGGTTGTGACTTTTGTGACAAAGATGGTTGTCATGTTTGTGACAAAAGTCATAGGCTACGGCGAAGGCATGATAGGACCTACATTTTAGCCTATGTTTAGCTCTTTTGAAAGGGCATATAAAGAAAACACTTAGGATTTTCTAAAGAGAGAAGACGGGGTGAAAAGAGAACTTATGAGCATTCAAAAGAGGCATTTTTTTTTAAGGAAGAAAATAAGGAGAAACAAGTTATAAATCAAGATTAAGTGTAAGAGTTTTAGATATCACTCAATCAAGGAAGAAGAAAAAAAAAAGAGGAGATTCATCAAGCCATTTGGGAGATTTCATTTTTCCTTCTCTTTATCGTATTTCCTTTGTAAAAAATGATGTTATTACTTTTAGATTTATTGTGTTTTGTTAGTATGTTAGCCTAGATCTTTGATCTAGGATCTTGATGTAGCCATGAAACATGATTGATTGAGTTATGATTTTAATGACTATGTTGGGATTTTGTTCTTTTGCAAGTGAATGATTCTTGAATCTAATGCTTGTGATTGTTTGGCCATCAATTATGTTACTTATGTTTCATTTATAAATCAAGAGATTGTAAATTGAAATATACCTAAAATCACTCCCCTTAGGTTAATTAATGAGTAGAGATACTCATTTAATATGTTGCTATCATTTAAAAGATTGCTAGATCTAAACAAGTGATTTGTTTATAGTGCACATCAAGAGATGGTTTTATGAAATATAATTACAATTTTAAGTGACTACCTAAGACAGAGGACTTCATGTAAAGATAACCGGTAGTTGCAATGCTTAATCCAACATAGCATTAGATGATTAATGATTTCATGATTTCTCATTAGTGATATCAAGTATCCTAGGAAATTTATCATAAGATTTTTTCTCAGTTGTTTTTATCTTTTTTGCATTAATGAAATAGTTTAGTTTATTTTTCATTGCATTTGTAGTTTAGACAATATCTCAAGTATTCATTTTCCAGATAAAAATAGAATCATCACATTTCAATACTTATGGACTCTATTACTTGATTACTATTCTCTTACAGTCTTTAGCAAGTTTTACACCTGCTAAAGGTGGGTTAAAGGTATATTTAAAAAGTAAGATTTTCCTTTAGACTACTCAATAACTCAAAGAATTAACAATATTATTAAATGCTAGTAATTTGTAAATAAAAGAAACTAATAGCCCTACTATATATCTCCTATTAAGGTCCCTTTTTACTCCTAAGTGCTAATGTGTTTCCTTTTCTAGTTTTTATTCAATTATTTTTAGTCACATTCTTATTCCATTTTCCAATATGAGTAGATTTTATACATTTTTAGTACTCAAATTTTATACATTTTTAGTACTCATCTTTAATCTCTATAAGAATGATATCTTACTCATTATTATATTACTTATTTGGCTCATAGCTTAGGGTTTGCTTACAATAATAAACATGCTCTTTTAGAGTATTAGAGTATAAGAGGATGACAAAGACTATCAGAAAGTGATTTAGGAAATATCTAAACACCTTATTCATCAAATCCATAAATGTTAAAGTGAGTCCAAAAGACATGAAAAGGAACTCACAATTTCCATAGCATGTCCTAAAGAATATCTTAGATATGTCATCTCTCCTAATCCTTAATTAATTATATCTGGACCTTAATTCTATTTTAAAGAAACATCTTGCACCTTGTAACTGATCAAACAAGTCATCAATATAAGGTAAAGGACATCTATAATGGATACTGATAATTTTTAACTAATGATATCTTTACCTTAATTCTATTTTAACGAAAGATCTTGCAGCTTATAATTGATCAAACAAGTCATAAATATGAGGTAAAGGATATTTATAATGGATAATAAGCTTATTCTACTATGTATACTTTGAATAACTTTAAGGATCTAATCTTCTTCTTCATAAATAACACTAGAGCACTCTAAGGTGAAGTACATAAGCTATGAAACCCTTATCAACTAAGTCATAGAATTGCGCCTTTAGTTCTTTGAGTCCTATTCATTTGTCATCCAATAAGGTGGCTAAACAAAAGTTTTTACCTTTATTTACAACTTCTATACAAAAGCCAATAACTTTTTCCAGTAGCGATCCATGCAACTCCTATAGAAATCTATTCACCACTAGTACCGTATCAAATATACTTTATTTATACAATCCTTACTAGAGCCAAGCTTTACAGCCATGCCTTAACAACCTATGAATGTTAGAGTGTTGCCACTCTATAAAAAAGCTTAGCTTCAACTAGATTTTTAAGGAAAGTCTTTTTCTGACAATTTATGGGAGCATAATGTTTTTCTAATTAATCCATATAAAGGACTACATTAAAGTCCATCACATCTATACGCACCAAATTTACGAGCAAACACTTATCTTTTATAAAGATGGGATAAGATGGATAAACTACATATGTTGTCATGACCTAAAACCAAGGCTTGTTTAGCATTAAGAAATAGGTAAGCTTAAGGCTACCAAAAAGTCATACCTAAAACCATCAATAACTTTTATGCAAAGCAGTTCAAATCATAAACTTAACTTGTTTTTAAGCATTTATACAAATCCTTATTCTTTGAACATACCATAAACTTAATCAAATGCCTTTAATTAACTTAAATACCACCTTATGACTATCAAGAACTTAACTAATAGGTGTGAAAACGTAAAACTTAACCCTAATATTATTATAGAACTTTTCCTTTCTCTAATCATTTCTTTTCTTTTTGTTATTAACAATTTACTACTTTTTTTAAAAAAATTTCCATAAGATTCTCCTATTAACTAACTTTTAAGATAAATCATAAAGGATAGAGGTGAAACCCTTACTTATTACCATGGACATCAACCAGATCACATTATGATGCATAGGGTCTTGAAACATGCATTTTAAGTTTTATCTTTAATATTCTACCATCAATCCTACCATATTCATCAATTGCATCCATCTAAAATCTTAATTTTAGTTTATCTTCACCCGGTCTTACATAATCATTCTAAACATGCTTAAACATTAAGCCTAAGCCTTAAACTTCATTTCATTCTCAACATAACTTACATTATCATCTCTCATATACAATGACAAACTAAAAGATTCAACTTAACTTAAATCCTATGCATGCCTCAAAAAGGTCATCTCATTTACATATCTATAACCATCAACAATATATAACTTTGATAATTCCTAAAAAAATAACCATGCACATTCTTATAATACAATTCCATCTATATGGCACATAGAATAACATTTGAAACATGGCATATGATAACATATATATATACTTGAGTCATTGAATTTCCCTCTTTAGGAATTAGGAGATTTCATCTCTTTCTTATGCTTTGACCTTGAGAAACTTTAAGCATCATATATTATATTTCATATCATTAAGAAGCATATGACATCCTAGAGAATTCATTTTATTATTCCTTTATACATTTATTCATCATTTGTCATAGCTAGCTATAATCTAGATAAGGAGTTCAAGTCATCCTGAAAGTATAACAACATATCATATTTCATTCAAGCAATACATAGCATCAACATTCTTTATTCTAAATATATTAATGCATATGCTTTTTCATCGTTAAAATACTTGGCTTATTAAGCTTATACCATTAAAATTCATGATATATGAATGCAAAACTTCATAGAGATAATGAAGCATAATAAATTATAACCACTCATCTCTAAAGCAAATCATTATCTTTAACCATGTAACATCCATGAGCAAGCATTCTTTCCTTCCATTAATATTATCACCAAGACAATTAAGGCTTCAAGTGCATCCTTAGCTCCTAAGAGCATAAGGCCTCATAAATTTTTTTTAAAAAAACCAACGTACATGTAACTAGGCATCTATAATCATGTAAAATATGGAAAGTGTGTTCAACTTACCATTAAACATTGATTTTAAAGTACAAGTTTATCTCCCATTTATAATTACAATATAAGGGTGCCCAAGAGAATTTATGGAAGTCATTAAGGTTTACATCTCAATAACTAACTATACAAGTCAAAGCATTCATTAATAATTAAACTCCTATAATACATGAGCATACCTTTTCCTTAAAAAAATTGGAATAGAAAATCAAACCCCCTAAAAGGACCTATAAACACTAGATTTTTAACCTAAGATATAATGACATGATGATAATGGTTAAATGGTTTATACCTCAAAATTAGATAGCTTTTTAGCAAGGTTGAATCATTTTAGAACTCTAGAATATCTCTCTAATTTTAATTATATCCTGTTCAATTAATTAAGGAATTTTTCAGTTTGGTTTAGTAATTTCTAAGCTAATTGATAAAGGAAAATACAAACCTTCTAAAATAGGACTAAAGTGGATAAAGATAAGATTGGATAGAATTCAAATGTTTATGGGTTATTGCATCAAGAGCATGAATATCATGGAGTTGAGAGCATTCTTTAAAATCAATTCGATTCCAAAGAACTCATGATGGGTTCCTTAGAGGAACCCATATTAGTTTAAAGGAACTTATAGTAGGTTCCTTTATTTTATAAAATGAAAAATATAAAGAAGAAGGAGCAGGAGTTTTGCCGAGAGAGAGAGAGAGAGAGTTTAATTGAGGGAAAACAAAAATAGAGAGAGAAGCCAGGGAATTATACTGTAATATGTGATTAATATCAAAGATGTTTTTATAAGATCCGGACGGATCTGAACATGCCATGAGAACATCGTGGTGAAGGAAATCGCATAAGTATGACTCAATGGTCTAAATAAAACTATCAACTTCCTATTTAATATATAATTATGGATATTATTTAAATATGTGATAATATCATTATTTGATTTGTTATTATGAATATTGATAGTTTAATAGATTATATAATCAAAGCGTAAAAATATAAGTTATTTGGGTTGTTCAATTTAGTCCATAATATCGATGTGATAATGGAATTGAGCTCTAAAATGACTAAAAATAGATAAAATTGAATAACCTAACATTTTGTAAATATTGAAATATATTGGCATGTCTAGAATGATAATCTATAAAATTTATCTACAAAAAATGGACAAAACTATAAAATCAATGAACTTAAAATAGTTTGATATGTGACTTTGCATTAAGATCGTTCCTATGAATATTTTATTAAAATATATGTACTGTATTTTATTTGATCTACCTTTTATCTACTTTGATATATATTCTCACTTGTTACGAATGTTTTATTTGCATCTTTTACATTAGATATAAGATTCCCCATTTCTGTTATCTTATATTTTGTAATCAATTACTCCTTATAGACTATAACATTAAATATATGTACTTTGTATTCATCTTCATATTATGAATCATATTTGCTATGTTTCGTTATTTTCTAGTGAACATTGTTGAACTAAAATTGGATGATTATCAAAAGTAGATCAATAAAATAAAAGACAATGTCACAAATGTCAAACCAATGTCTAGTGTCCTGGGGTGCTTAACACCTTTCCTAAGGTGTACCAAACTTTTGAGCCCAACTTTGAAGGAATAATATGGATGCTAAAGATTATTTATTACAGAACTGTCCAACCTATTATTCAACTTGTTTATTTTTAATGATAAAATAAAATTTCATATTTTTTTTTATAAAATTGGGTAGTGACTCCTCCTAGAGTTCTTTGAGGCATATTCCCTTAATCATGTTCTTCCTACAGGCCCCAAATGCTTAAGAAATTAGTAGTGTTTGAAGTCATGAGCCATTCCACTAAATTACGCATGGCAATAATCTCGCATCCATAATGGTGACTCTAATAAGGAAAAAGAAGTTGACTCAAGGTGTTATATCATCCTTTATTTAAAGTTTATTATTGATACTTATATAGTATTACACTAACAAAACTAACCATGTGGGAACTACCTTATCAGCGTATATTAACATATGTGAGACACTTAGGTCCTATTTATTCCTGGAAGAATATTATTGGTTATGTAATTTTTCAGCGTCAAACCTTTAGGTATATCAACTAGGAAAGCCATAATCCTATGTTCAAAAGAGCCATATTCACTAGTTGTACAACTAAAGCCTATGTTGGAACTTAAATCCTTACAATAGGATACTAGCACTTGAATTTCTACATCCAGTTGAGTTTTATCAATGATTAAAAAAAAGTCATGCCATAAATGTATTATATAAAATTGAAGAATTAATAAGAGATAAAAATGAGAAAATAAATGAGAGAAAAGACTTAAAAATTGAGAGGATAAAATTGAAAGATGATTAAAAATAGAAATCAAATTGAATCTTCACTTTATCCATTACACTTTTGGCATAAATATTATTTTTTCAATTTTAAAATTTGCTAGTAAGAACATACAAAAATGATTATCCTCTATTAATGGATGGATTGATTACCCATCCTAGGAAGACCTCTAAACCTCATTTTCTAATGTTATAAGGTTGTAAGGCTGGAAACTAATATGGAATCTATGTATGATATGGTTTGAAATTTTGTATATAAGTTTTGTTGCATCCCATGCATACATATATATTGCATGATACCTAATATATATTAGCCTTGTTTTGATAGTCATATAACTCTCCTTAATCTTAGGTTCATATCTATTTAGAGGGATTTGACATCTAGTTTTATGGTTATCATGTCAGAAATAATCATGATGAAAAAGAAGAACTTGATCAAACAAGAATAAAAAGAACTAAAACATGAGGAATAATAGGATATGGTCAAGAAAAAAGTCAAAAAAGTTATTCATAATGCCTTGGCTAAAGCAATGCAAGTGTTCTAAAAAAAACCAATTAGGGCTTTTCTAAATGTTGGACTAGGTTGGTCAAACCTAAGTCAAAGGGCTCTTTTAATCATGACAATAAAGATTGATAGGTACTAATGTCTTGTTTAAATGTTGTTTTTGTAGTTTTTAACTTAATTTTGCATTGAAAGTTAGATGAAAGTCTAAATATCTAGCTTTGAGTAAGACACCCAAACTCGCGGTTAGGATCCCCTAAATTGCGATCGTGACCTTGCAACAAGGATGAATGAGCTTAGACTAAATGAATTCACGGAGGAAATCACAGTTGCGATCCAGCCGAGGAAGACTTGAATGACACAGAGAGATTTGTAGTGGTGTTCGAATCCTGAGTCGCGATTGCAAATTTTATAACTGAAAGGAGGAAACCAAGTCTGTAACCATAACATGCTAAGTGTCTAAGACAACTGTTGGGACATCAAAATTCATGAGGGCGAAGAACCTGTCGATGACAACCTAAAAGAGTGATTTCTCCTCACCAAACATAAGGATTTGTGGTCCTTGTTGCGCCCAAGAAGAATCTCAATCGCGACCGTGACGTTTAGTTGGATGGTCAAACACAATGACTATATTTCTTGGAATACCAATGGCAACACGCCACATGGACTAGCCGTTAAACACAAAATGGGGTTCTCTACCATGATTTCAGTCTTCCAAGTGCAAATTGAAAATTTGCGACCTCGAAATACCAGTCATGACCCCTAATTAAATTTGATAGGCATTAAATTTCAAATTTGCTTAGGTTATCTTAGAGATTTAGGCATAGTTTGTTAGTAATGTCTCTTTGGTGGATGTTACCTATAAATACTCTACCAAACAAATATGAATGCAAGAGAATTTCATTAATTGTAGCCAAACTCTCACAAATTTACTTCACAAATTCTTATTCTTTGATTGTGAGTTATTATTGTTAGGTGTAAGCATTAAATACCATTGTAATTGGGTTGAGAATTAGCCTAACTACCAAAACTCTTGTAATAAGTTAAAGTGTGAGCCTGTGTAAAACACTTGAGTAAGGTTTTGCATGAGCCTTGAAACATAAATTGTAAGGTTGTGTGTAAGCCATCAAAACACATTGTACAAGTTTGGTGTGATCTTGGAAACACCATTTTAAGTTGAGTGAAACACCCAATTATGAAGAATTGAGGAGTAGATGTATGGTTTGTTAACACCGGAACCACTATAAACATTGTGCATTCTTTCTTTCTACTATTCTTTTAATTTCTAAACACCCCATCACCATTCCAAATTTCTTTTAGTTTCCCATCAATTCAACCCCCTTTCTTGGTGCTCAAGGGCCAACACTAAACATGCTAATAAAAGATAGACTTGATATCCTTAAAAGTAATGCATAAGGAAAAACTTTGATGCATCTAGTATAGATGCCATAATCATCCTTGCATCTTATACTCACCTAAATAGTACCCTTATGTCTAGAACCAACCACATTTAAACTCCTTAATCAGGATGATAGTGTCGTTAGGCATATAGCTTGAAAAAATCTATAAGAAAAGCTCTCAAATAAAGTAATTGCTAAAATTATTGAATAATTGATTATCACTAAAGATATGGATTCTCTAACCACAACTGAGATAGAAAAAGTGGTGCCATAATATTTAGATACTAAACAGAAAGGGATGGTGTAAGCATCAAATTTTAGGCCCTAAAATGTAAACCCAATGATGAAAACGATGATAATTATTCCTTGAAATATGAGGGGAAATGATAAGGAAAAATAACAAAGTCCTTGAGAAGCCTTAGATCATGCCCTAAACTAAGCCCAAGTCCACTAAGGCCTAAAGCCTAAAACTGCCAACCACCATTTAATTTGTTGTATAGCCAACTTACATAGTTATACAACCATGTACTTAGTTATATAGCTAAGTGAAAAACCTTAGCCAATGGAACCTTTTAGAACTTCATCCCTTATAAACCCCTTTGTTGTATAACTAACATAGTGGGTTGTATAGCCAACCTATTGGCAGGATCACTTTGAAATCTTAATTTTAAAAGCTTCATGGCCCTTATCTATTATGGGTTGTGAATGAACTGCAACTGTAATTATCCTAGCTCTGACGCACCCCTCCTTTTCTATAAATGCCCCCTATTTAGAGAAAGAGGGAATCGCTTAAAAATCCTAAAGTTACTCTGCCAAAATCTCCACTTAAATCATCCTTATACACATAAATAAAATCAAGTCACTCGTACCAAGATCTAAGATAGAATCAAGTCATTAGTTGCTTAAATTTATGCATTCCTATTGGATTTTTAAGGTTAATCTTGTACCTAAGTGAATTTGAGGGCAAGACAGCAATCCAAAAGCATCATAGTGACCCTTCTTCTCCTTCCCTCTTTCCTTTTTCTTCTTCTCTTTCTTTTTTGAAAAACCCAGTTCAAATGGGTTGTAAAGACTTCTAGTGGTCTCTATAAACCATTTAGAAGGTTGTACAGACCACTTATTGATTTATACAACCCTCTTTGATTTAGGACAAGTTGTAAAATCCTCTTCATTCTTCAGTTGAGTTCTTTCTTCTTTATGTTTTCTTTTAAGCACTTTAGGAGCTTTATTGGTAGAATAGTGGTAGGTTTTCATAACCTATAACCCCTATTCACTCAAATAATAAAGTAAGGATTGAGCTTGAGTTACGTTGTGTGATTTTCAAATCACAAATCTTCTTTTCTTTTTTTTTTTCTTATTCTACACACTCACATATGATGCATTTTCTATTTTGGTGCAACTTTTGGCCATGATTAGAGGAATTCTTCATTTTTATGACCTTGCAATCCTCACTATTATTGTTATATTATTTATGATTGTGCACTATTCATTGTCACCATAGAAAAGAGTGATTAGCTTTCTAGCTAACTCATTTCATTCATTATGTCTTAGGTGATTCTGTGATTAGATTTAGAAAGAACGCTTAGTGTTTTGTGATCCCTTCTTATGCCCTTTTCCATAGCATATAACATAAGTGTGTAGCCTTATTATTATTTCCCTTTGATTAACATCTTAACCCTTAAAATGGTTAATGGTGTTCATGGATGCTTCATTCTTTATGAGTAGTATGAAGGAGGTTCAATAACCCTAGGACCCCACTAATTGCGATTTTACTCTAGGCTTTAACATCCTTTAAAATGCACTGATATTTCATGCTCATATAATATTCCATATTCTATGACTCGTAAATTTGTGCTTCATTTGTTGCCATAATTGCTACTATACAGTCTATGTGATGTTGAGATGTCATTAACTTTGGACTTAGACCTTGATTGGGTCTCTTTTGACTTAGAGATTTGGTGAGATCATTTACTTGAACTCCATTTCAACTTGTGTGTTTCATTGTCTTGCCTCTTTGGTGGCACCTAACTTGTGCTATCTTTGTGTAGGTGGTGGAGGCAATATGATAAGCCTAATTATGAATGATTAAGATTGATTGATATACATGATCACCAAATTTGATATTGCATTCCTCCATCCTTTTTAATATGACTATGATTCCTTGATGATGATGTGCATAATTGGATGCACTAAAAAAAACATTTAGGAGTGTTAATTGAATTAATTAATAATAAGGATAAAATGGTAAAAAGTAAACCAAAGATACTCAAAGGTTGGATCCCTAAATTTGAGTGATTTGGGGGTGTCTAAGCTTTTCCCTAAGTCAAACCTAAATTTCAAACTTGATCTCTAATGGGGTGAAGATGAATTAGTCCTTTTAAATGACTTAGATAGGTTTAGATTTATCCTTACCCAAATTCTTATCCCAACCAAAGTTAAATGGAACCTCCATATTCCATCAGACATGATACCAATGTATTATCTCATTTTAGTTGTCTATTAACCACCAAAATTGAAAAAGGGCTTCAATCTTATGTGAGGCCTAAATGATCCCTTGTTGATCCAAACATGAGCCATAAGTTAGGGTTAATAACACTTTATGAACCTTGTCCTCTCAATCCCTTATTAATCGATAAAAGGATAAAATCACAAGCAAGATTTCACTTGTTTGAGTACAAGTCCAAAAATTGATGGCACTCATAGAAGGTAGAGTATGACATTATAGATAGATCAAGATAAAAAAAAAAATGTAATCTAGTCCAAAAGAAATCCTATGAACTCATTCCAAATGAACTAAAAACTTCTTTATCTTGGAATGTCAATGTCAAAAGTTTAAAAAAATTAAAGAAAAATAAACTCTTTCAACCTTTACCTTTTTAACCATTGCCTAATCTATCTCATAAAAATTTCAACCCTAATGTCTATTGTCACTTCCACCAAATGGTTAGCCATTCCACTAATGATTGTACTTTCCTCTACTATGAGATTTAGAACCTTATATAGTGTTATTCATAATCCAAAAGTTGATCCTCAATAAGAGGATGATTTAGAGTTTCTAGAACCATTTTTGTTCTGTCACTAGGACATAGTATTATAAAAATGAAGCCAAAATTATGAATACAAAGACATGTTTGGCATATCTTAGGAGGAGGTAGAAAGGGATTTCAAATAAGACTCTAGTGACCCTCTATTGGCAACTTTTTCATGTGACATATGTATAGACATTCAATGTGTGCTTTGACTTTTTTTATAACATCTTTTATTTTATCTAAACCTCTTACTTGTTTCCCTTTTTACTTGTATAACAATGATGGCTTGTTCATTATCATGTTCAAATAAAGTGTATTTTGGTTTTATCCATTTTTATAATGTTTATTTTAATAATAGCATATGTCATGCTTGAGTGTTTTCATTGAATATGTTTTATATAATTCCATCATGAATGAGAATCTTTTGATCATGATGTTGACCTAAGTTAGGAGTTTAACTTAGTTCATCTTTATTTTAATCTTGATAATCAAATTAAGTGTCATAATCTTGATCATGATGTTGACCTAAGTTAGGTGTTAATGTTTATAATTAAGTGCATTTTTATAGAAAATTAAGTTAGAAAAAGGTTAGAACTCATGTCATAAAGAGAACTTGAAAATCGACAAAAAAAAGAGGATATTATGACTAGGAAAAGGATGTCGCAATCATAACTTATGATTTTAAGGACTCTAAGTAATAAGATAGTTTACAGCCTAGAACACAATCGTGACCTAGCCCATAAAACCAAGATCTTGACCAAGACTCTAATATTGTGCCTGTGAATCCTATTATGGAAGAAGCCATTACCAAGACCAATTGAAAGAGCATATTAGGAAGCACCACATATCACTAGTCATTGGCACAATAGAGGATCATGATCGCTAAAAAAGAGTTATGCTCACAAAAAGCCAATCATAATGGCAAAAGAGGCTTTACAATCATGAATAGTCGACTTAGAATTAAATGAAGATTTACAAGCCGTTGGAAGGAGGCTTTCCATTAATTCAATTATAATGGTCATTTAGCTTATAACAACTATAAATACCTCTTCAAATTACTTCTAAAAGAATCTAATTCAGCCAAGATCAATCCTTGTAATAATAAACTTTCTTAAAGCCTTAAGTTTCATTCTTTGTAATCTTTGAGTGAGTTGGAAAGGGTGTGAGTGGGAGCCTAAAGAAAAACACTTATATAAGTTTAAGTATAAGGCTTTAAGAAAAATACTTATAAGGGTTTGAAGGACCCTAAAGAAAAACACTTATATAAGTTTAAGTATAAGGCTTTAAGAAAAATACTTATAAGAGTTTGAATGTGAGCTTAGAGAAAACACTTATAGGGTTGGGTGTGACCCTAAACACTACGTTTAGAAAGTGAGCTTGTAGAACTCCCTGTTAGATAATGAAATCCTAATTAAGAATTGAGGCTTTACATTTTATTTTCCTATTATTCTTTAAGTTTTTCTAAACCTAAAATTTTAACCACCCACCAATTCATCCCTCCCTTTAGAGCAAGGTCTCGCTTTGAAGACTTAGTTGTTATAAGTAAAGATCAAATGGTCAATAAAGGGATTCATCACCACCTCAAGCCTTTCCTCGATAGGATCGATTATTTTTATTAGAAGTATCAAATGGAAATCTACCTTGACAGCGATGTTATAGATGTGTGAGACACTATGGTAGAAGAATGAAAGCCATCAACCAAGGTTGTGGATGGCATTAAAGAGCCAATATAAAGAAAATAATAGGTAGAAGGTCATAGGAAGTTTAATGGAAGGAACAAAAGGGTTATGACAATCATCTTAAACTCCCTATCAATAGAGGAATGCAATAGAGTACAATATCATCATAGTGCTCATAACATTTGGAGAACACTAAAAGGATACCATGAAGGAACCATGTAAGTAAAGTTTAGGAAGTTCTAGTTATTTGTCATAAAGTATGAGCTTTTTAAGATGAAACTAAATGAGAGTATGACCAACATGATGAATAGGATTTTATCTATCATAAACAACATGAGGAAGCTTGAAAGGCTCATAAAATTGATGGATATCAACTACAAGATCCTCAAAGTTCTCCCCATGAAGAAATATAGAGCTAAAGTGGCTAACATAAAGGAACCAAATGAAGAAATTAGCAAGATCCCTACTGTCATCCTCATTAGTAAACTCCTCACACACGAGATGGCACTTAGAAAGGAGAAGAAGCAAGCAAAGGAGAGGGAGAAGGAAAAAGAGGAAAAGAAAGCACTTGCACTCAAAAGTACCTTCAAGGTGTAAAAAGATGGAGAAAGCTTAAGTTTTTTGAATGATGATCAAGATAAAGAACTTGTCATGATCTTTGACAAGGTCAAAGAGTTTAAGAAAAAGAATGAAAAGAGATTCTCTAGAGATCTTAATATGATTCCAACTCAAGCAAGGACTAAAAGAAAAAATTCACTTGTTATAAATGTGGCAAGAAAGGTCACATCAAATCAAAATGTCTCAAAATCAAAAAGAAGGGAAAAAAAAAAAAGGAGAAAAAGAAGGGCTTTACAGTAACATGGGATAATAATACTTTAAGTGAGCAAGAAGATATAGCTAACCTATGTTTTATGACTTGGAAGACTCTTTCATTGAGGTATATTCTACTCCTAATTCTTGCAATGATGATGATTGGATTAGTAGCCATGTAGAAGACGATGAACTTATGGAAGTCGTAGCTCACAAATGTGAATATTTTTATAAAATGAAATTTTATAATAAATATGTTTAAAACTTAAGGATGAATTCAAAAATCTTAATAATCTTATCTTCTCCTGAGAACGAACCAATGATGATCTCAAAAAATCTTTAAAATAAATATCTTTGAAAACCTCATTATTTAAGTCTTTAAGAAAATAAAATGATATTTTAAAAGTAAAGGTTGAAGAATTTAGAAAT
The DNA here is from genome assembly GCA_949677035.1 of Omphalea diandra. Classification (NCBI taxonomy): domain Eukaryota; kingdom Viridiplantae; phylum Streptophyta; class Magnoliopsida; order Malpighiales; family Euphorbiaceae; genus Omphalea; species Omphalea diandra. The sequence continues at coordinate 17,957 of CATIWR010024838.1, forward strand.
TCTATTTCTAGATTTCATAAAGCAAAAGAAGGTTTGGATATACTAATTATATCTTAAAGACCTCCTCTTGTGAGACACGATATTGGCTTACATGGTGCATCACCTTCCATATCCTCTTCTCTATCATTTGTCAAAGCCTTTACTCCTCAAACAAGTAACATAGATGTTATCCCTAAGAAGGCTCACACACACATAAGACCTCCCATTCAAAAAGAAAAAGGAATGGTTTAAGAGTTATGCCTCCAAAAGCTAATCATGCATTTATATACAAAAAGCACACACTAAGACAATACACACAAACATGACACATATAACTAAGGCACACACATTCATCATATATACATCCTTATGTGCATGTTACTCCCAAGAATAGTATGAGGCACAACTCCTATGAGAAAAGGATATAGAATAATAGGACTAACATATTTGGAGTATAATGTTACTATTGCATGAAATATGGCCACATTAATATATTTTGTCATATTAGGAAGGCATAACTCAACTTAGAGGATCCTTCCAATTCTAACCTCTAAAAGCCTAAGTATACTTGGGTACCAAAGTAAACTATTTTATATTATAGGTTAGAGTGTCCTTCACCAAATTCTCATCATTTTATTGAGAAACCTGATTTGGTGATGTCCAACTGTAAGGGTTTGAACTAGACCTTCTTGCTCTATTTCTATAATAGCAACTTTGGCCTTGCCCTTGCCTTCAAGACTTGTCTTTTGTTCATAAAAAAAAAAAAAGATTTAGTTATCATAGAAAATAAATAGCTAAACCCTGTTTTTATAGTAGCTAAGGACCTTAGCGACTAATATGTTGTAGTCACTATTTTTCTATTAGCTAAGCTGAATTTAACAACTAAGTAGTAGTTATTTAGCTACTACACAGAGTTAGTCGCTAGATAGTCACTAACTAGGGACCATCCACGTTTAGTCATTAAAGTAGTAGCTAATTAATGGCAAAAACGACTACAAAGACTGCAAATAATAACTATTTAGCTACTAAATGATATAGTAGCTAAAGTATGATTTTAGCTATTAACATCTTAGTAGTAGCTAAATAGCCACTGCTCAACTACTACACATTGTAGTTGCTTAGCTTTTTTTATTTGGCTGCTACCATGCCTATAGTCTCTAAATAGAGACTATTTAGCTCATACATTTACTAGTTGCTAAGCTATTTTTTTAGCTACTGACATATATGTAGTCGCTAAGTAGAGACTGTTTAGCTATTAATTTTGTTAATAGCTAATTTTTTTTTTGAAATATTGAATTTAATTAAATTTAAGTTATTTATTAATATGATTTATTATGTAGCTACTATTTTGATAATAATTAGAACAGTAATGATTTTATTGAGTATTGAATTTAATTTAGTTAATTATTTACTTATTGACATTTCAACATAAATATTGAAAATAATTAAAGTGAACTGCAATTATAACATCCTATTATTATAATTAAAAAAATTACATTAAAAAGAAAAGTACAGTTAAAATCCTCACCCAATGTTGACAAAAAAAAAAAAAAGAAATAGTAGTTCCTGGCCACAAAGAATCCAACAAATTATGTTAAATGTTTTAGAATGAAAAAGTACATAGTCGTCAAACTGAATGTCTGTCAATGGCTGCAAATCAAAAGCATATGAAATAGCCTTTGATGCCAACATTGGCTTCCTAGTCATGACTACATTTGACAACTCTCCAAAACTTGCTTCATAAAATGGAAAGGACTGCTTGAGAAAAATGAGGAAGGGTGATATATACAACTGCACTCTACCACCTTTACTGTAAAAGAAAAAAAAAACAAAGGAAATAAGGAAAATATAATAACAATAACAATCTTTTGACATTAAATTATTTAATATACCATTTTATAATTAAATAACATCCATACATAAATATTATCCTTTATTTTAGAAATAACTATTTTATTATATACTAATTTATTATTTATTTTCATGTTAGTTAAGTAATCCAAGACTTCAAGTAATATATATATATATATATATATATATATATATATTTGAGTATTATTTATTCATATGCATGATTGTACCACAGTTTAAATCATTTTTAGTATATAGTTTGAGTTTGAGAAGGTGCATTTAGAGGTTAAAGAAAAGAATAACTAGTAGATATTGAAACTAGATCATATGAGACAAGCAAATAATTACCTCAGCATGCATATCCTCCAATTTTTGTTCACAAACTAATAATTTACAAACAAGATTGGCCTAAAAAAACTATAAAATATAAATAAAGAACAACAAGATAAAATAAAATTATGAATTTATTATCCAAAAGCACTTATCACATAAAATAGGTATTATGTTGAGTTCTAGGCAAAATATCCAAAAAAAAATATATATATATGACATTTATAAACCAAAAGCTTTAATCACATAACACATTAATGAACTTAGCAAAAATATGACATACTAACAAATCAAGCACTTTTTGTCCACACACATGGTTGTATCATAATTTAATCATATGTACCATATAGTTTATGAGTTTAAGAATGTGCACTTCACGGTTAAAAAAAAAAGCATAAATTGTAGATATTAGAAATAAACTATATAAGATAAACAAAAAATTACCTCAACTTGAATGTCCTCCATTTTCTATTCATAAGTTGTTATCCAGCCAACGATATTAACGTGCAAAAATAAAATATAGAAACACAAAACTATAAGATATAAGACAAGACAACTATGACATTTATTATATAAAAGCCGGTGCCATAAAGATATTATAGAATGCCAAGTTGTTGATCAATTGTGAATCCTCTTTTAGAATTTCATCTCCCTCTTCAAGTTTGTTTTCTTGAAATTCCTCTAATCCAAGTTTTCTTGCTTGCTTCTTATTTAATTTCTCAGCCCAAATAGGCTTTTTTCTTTATAATTTAAGTCCTTGTTCTCCCTTTTTTCTTACTTACATCAAATTCCTTAATGTCATCTCCTTCCTCTTCCTCAATCTCCTCTTTCTTAACTAATTCCAAATCACTAACATTAATACCAACAATTCATTATGGAATTCAAGATCCATTAGGTACTTTCACCAACCATTTTGAATAATTAAACAAACCAACAATTCATTATGGAATTCAAGATCCATTAGGTATTTTCACCAACTATTTCGAATAATTAAACAAAAACACCATTACACAATATGCTACAAATAGTAGAAAACAATTCCTTTACTTTCCAAAAAGACCATATCAATAGAAGATTCATTTACAATTCTTAGGTATATTAGTGATGTTTACAGCTACAGTTGTTGTGATTTAACTAAAATCACTTAACATAACTAGCTTAATAATAATAAAAAAATACACAAATAGGGATGCTAATATGGTGTTTGTGTAATATTCGCCAAACATATCACCTCAATCACAGGTAAGTCTAGACCCATACATCACTTAGCAAAAAAGCAACATTTTTACAAGACTAATTGAAATGCAAATATTGTCAATAAACTCTCTCCACCTAAATTCTTAGAATAAAAGTTTATACCCCATTGCTCTCTCTCAAAAGGATAATAATGGCTCAACTCAAAGTTAGAAACTCAAATCAATAGCATGGTATATCATAAGAAACTTACTACAAAAGAGAATATCTCCATATAGGTTAATCACAATCTTTACATTCTACAATATACCCTATCATATAACAAAACCAGCCAATGCATTAAGCCAAATGATTGTTACTGCATTTTAACCCTCAAAGTCTTTAAAATCATGCTAGTTTAAGCTACCACTAGCATATATTGGCATTTAAGAAATAAATCTTTCACTATCTTAGTCCAAATGTACCAAAATCAAAAACCACAATAAATCTAAAATTAAAAGTAGGTTTTCTAGATCTCTTCTCTTTCACTTGTTTTAAGTATAAGATGGAAATCTATCTTGACATAGATGTGGTGGACCTTTGGGATGTGATCATCAAGGAATGGAAGCCACCCACTAGAGTTATGGATGGTAATGAAGAATTAATCCCAAAAGAAGAACAAGTTAAAGCTCACCGGAGATCAAATGGAAAAAATAATAGAGCAATGGCTATTCTTCTAAGCTCACTCTTTAGAGAAGAGATTGGAAGAGCACAACATTGTCAAACAGTACATGCAATTTGGAAGACTCTCAAGAACTATCATGAAGGCACAACTCTAGACAAATCAAGCCGTTTGGAGATGTATGTCATCGAATGGGAACTCTTCATGATGAAGGACAATGAGAGCATCACAGAAATGACAAATAGGCTCTTATCCATTGTCACCAACATGAAGAAATTTGAAAGAGCTCTCACTATCTATGAGATAAACAAAAAATCCTTAAAACTCTTCCTCTAGATAAACTTGGTGCTAGAGTTTACATCATACAAAAGTCTAATCTGAAAATTGAAAAGGTTCCAACTGATATGTTGATAGGAAAACTCTTAACTCATGAGTTGGCCTTACAAAAAGATGAATAAATGAAGAAGCTAAGAGGCCAAGGAGACAAACCAGAAAAAGAGAGAACAACCATAGCTCTTAAAGCTTCAACAAAAGAGAAAGAGGTAGAGATCACCTCAAGTGAAGAAGAAAGTGACAAAGAAGAAGAGGAGCTAGCAATGCTTTCTAGGAGGACAAATGAGTTGATCAAAAGAAGAAAAGAAAGAAAAGGCTTCAAGAAGACAACTCCTAATCCAAGAGAGAAACCCAATGATGTCACTTGCTATGAATATGGCAAGCAAGGCCACATCAAGCATGAGTGTCTCAAATTGAAGAAGAAAAAGAGATGGGACAAGAAAAAGAAGAAGAAGATTTTTTCAGTCACTTGGGATAAAAGCTCAAGTAAAGAGGAAGAAGAAAGAGAGGTTGACAACATATGTTTCATGGTGTAAGAAGATTTTACAAATGAGGTAAGTACTTCTTCCCATTCTCATTCTGATTTCGAATTTGATGAGATAAATGAAGAGCTTTTAAATGCTCTAACCATGAGGTGTGACAAGTATAAGTCACAAGTAAAAACTTATAAGAAAAGGTGTTCAAAATTAGAAGATGAATACAAGACTCTTAGAGATCTCGTAAATGAGTTGAGAACTTCTAATGAAGAACTCAAAAACTCAGTAGAAAAACTTTCCACATCATCTTCTTCAATGGCTTCATTAAGAAAGGAGAATGACATTCTTAAAGGAGAAGTCATTGAGCTTAAAAGCTCAATCTCTAAGTTCCATAAAGGAAAAAAAAAGAGCCTTGGACACATTGATTGTGTCACAAAAACCACCTTTAGTTAGACATGGTTTAGGCTTCAATAGAGCATGCTCATCATCTTATATCACATTTGTTAGATCTTCAGAACCTCAAACATCTAGCATTGAGGTAATTGGGAAGAAAAGTGCTCCTAGCA